>JAAAKG020168442.1:0-27903 GCA_010014905.2 Druon quercuslanigerum | reverse complement strand
TCACAAGCTTAAGAAAATATAAAATGATAAATATTGATAAAATTACGATGGTACTCAATGGTACATAATAAGAAAATGCACATAGTTTTAATATATGGCATTCATCCTCAGAAAACTTTCTTTTAAAAGTAATGAGGGTATATTGACCTTATTTCTGATAAGTTTTATGGTTGTTTTGTATTACAAATTGTATAAAAATGTTCATCACATAAGTTACTTTCTTTTTCAAAAAAGTATCTAGGATGACATCTTGAATATATTATATTATAGCAAATAAATAAATATACATACATGCATGTAAGTCTGAAAATATATAATGATGAATATTGAGGAAAAATCCAATTTCTACTAGCGCTAGTTCGTTGGTCAAAAATAGTTGGAAACTTAAAGATTGTTTAAAACATATTACATACTGAAATTCTAAATATTAACAAAATGTATCGAAGCATTGTAACATAATGTCATTTGTTTAGTTACAAAATTTCGCACTTTTAATTTTAAACTTATTTTCGCCCTTTCTCATGAGTGATGTCAATGAAAACTTGTCCATTGTTTTGTGAACATTTATGATGTGTAACCTACGATAGAGTTTCCTTTCTTAATTTCTTATAAATGTAAAATTTGACTTAGGAAAAAATGTTGACTGGAAAATTTCCAATGAAATAATATTTTATTTTATTTTTTCGCTGCGACATTAATCTGATGTTTTTCTCTAATTTAAATTTGGATAACTTAGATAAATTTACATAATGTTACGTTTTCAAAAAGTGAAGCATTGCACCGAAATCTTAAGGATTGAGACAAGAGTTTCTAATTAAATAAATTTTGAATTCGAAAACATGGTTTTTCGTTAAATTTTATTTTAATTTATGTGGCTCGTAAGACATAAGGAAGAATCTATGCTTTAACATTAATATGCAATCTTTAAATCTAAGTTCAATTATTTTGTTTAAAAATGCATCCTTTTTTGTAGAAAGTTGAACAATTTTGGTAGATGTGTCATCTTTTTTGTTTAAAAATACAAATTCTTTATTGAAACCAATCTATTTTGCTTTTTATATCAATTTAAATCTTTTTTCGTTAAAAATCCATATTTTTTAAGTTGCATCCTTTTGCTCAAAAATTGATATCTTTGGTTCAAAATTTAAATACTTTGGTGTAAAATGCTTCTTTTTTGGTTAAAAATCAATTTTTAGATAGCGGATTTCTTTTACTCTCCAGGTTTCGAGGCCTGATTTTTTTTTAATCTCACAGTTTCTAAAGTGTCATCAGAGGGTCATAATTAAAATTATTTTTTAAGATTGCCTGACTCATCTGGAATTCTTTTACGATACTTTGTGTGATTTATAATCGGTTTCAAAACATTAAATTTAACGTTTACTATCAATTTGTTATTTAAACAACGGTTTTCGTTCAAACTTTTTAAAAATATTAGATCAATCTGACTGTAAGTAACAGTAAATATCTGATAAGTTGTAGCTTGACGCTTATAATATATAAGATAAGGACTATACGATATAATTGCTATAAAATCTAATGAAACACTGGAATATCCACCAGTTACATTGTTAATAACATTAATAATTAATATATTACATACATTTTCATCTGATTGGCAAATATGAAGATTGCGTCTACTTTCGTCTCATCTGTAGCAGTTATTCTAAATTTTATTGGTAAATATAATAATATAAGATATTTATAACTTTAAGCTTAAATTGTTAGTTGTGTCACAAACAATAATTCACTTGATCTGATCCTCATTCTCTCTCTCTTTTCGCCTCTGACGATTGATCCTTTTTCCGAAGAGAAACAAGAAAAATGAAATACCCTCTGTCTTGTTTCAGAATTGAGCTCAGAGTTTGAATGCTTACCTAATGGTGAACCTATTCCTGGGGTTCCTCGTCCCAGACCTTCAAATTTTCTTGGAATTAATAATTCTCCTACAAACGCTCTTCCTCCTGTCGAGACTTCTCTTCTTGCCAGTTTAAGGTCACCTCCTATCGAGAATTTTCCTCGTGTCAGGTCCAGGCATGCTCCTGCCAGGTGCTCTTCTTCACGCGTACTTGGAAGAGATCTTCGAAATATGAGACTTATTCGGCTTATTCCTAACACGAATAAAAACTTGCAATTAGAAATTCGTAAATACACTTTTCCTCAAGATAAATTAATTACATTAAGGGGAAAAAACATGGCACGCGAGCCCATGCCAACCGAAGAAAAAGTGGTATTATCGAATTCCATTGGTGACGTACTCGCAATATTCGAGAAAAATAATACAATTCTTCGTGGAATATATATTCATATCGATGAAAATATTGCTGACATAAGGGTGAAAATAAACATAGACAGTGGGTCGATTCAATATATGACTCGAGAAGAAATAAAGGCAACTCCATTAGGCACCAAAAACCCAGTCTCAAAGAATTTTATAGCAACAACTGTAAACAACAATTTGCAAAACGATCAACTAAATTTATAAAAATGTCAAACTAAAATATATGCTCATTTTTTATTTGTGTTTGGATCGAGATTTTACTTCAATGCAATTTAACGTTCGGGACTTAAAGGAAAAGTCGCTTTTAGAAATTTTAAAAGTATTTATACAAAATAAATTAAAACTAAATGTATTTATACTAAATTATATATGTATGGAGTCCAATTGTCAACGAGACATCCACTTAATCTTTTTGGTTGAAAGTTCATTTGATTTGTTGAAAATTCAACTATTTCATTGAAAATTTATTTTATTTTCATAAAAACTGATTGCCTTAACTAAAAATATAACTGTTCTTTTTTTGCTCTATATTTATTTTAAAAATTTTAAAATTCATATTTTTTTTCAAAATTTATCTTTATTTATAAAAAATTGTTTTTTTAATTGAAAATTTATTTATTTGGATGAAAATTTTAACTTTATAATTAGAAAAGTAAATTTTGAACTAAAAAATCAAATTTTCAACCAAGTAGACCAATTTTCAAAAAAATACATGAATTATCAGCTAACAAATTTGAATTTTGCAGAAAAAAATAATATTTTAATTGTTAAGTAAGAAAAATAAGTTTTTAACCAAGAAGGAAGTGAATTGAAAAAAAAATTATTTTGAACCATATCTGTGGCCAGAAAATTAATCGTTTCGGTTAAACATTCATTGTTTTCGTTTCAAAATTATTTTTTCACATTAAAAATTACATTTTTTATTGAAAACGAATTTTTTAAACTAAAAATTCAATAGAAATTAAAAAGATTATTTGTTTGATAGTTGAAATTTTATTTTAAGGGCATCTGATACTGCGTTGTGTGGTCCATCGAGTACATTTCCCCCTGATTTTTTCCCACAAAAATAAAAATGTTTGAAAACTGAATTTGGAGATGATATAAAATATCATAATGGACGTCCCTCGACTCTTTTAAAAGATAAACAAAAATTTATTGTGCTTAACAAAAGTGTTATGCATATGCATTATTTTGAGGTGAGGATCCTTTTTTAGCTCTCTGTCATGTCGATAATGTAGGTATTTGTTGTAACGATCTGTGTAACACATATAACCTCAAAATACACAGACATGAAATTCAGCAAAATCAAAATTTTTTTGAATTAAACCACAAAAAAAGTGTGAAAGGCTGTTCGTGAACATATTCCCTATTATTTTCTAAATTTTGAAGATAAAATATTGATTATTCTAGGAAAAAGCAGGGGAAACATAAAACTGGTAAAATCAATAATTTTCTAAGTATTACATGCCCTTAAAAATATACTTCTCTAACTAAAAAGTGAACTCTTCTATTTTCAGTGAAAAATGCGTTTTTTTTTTTTTTGTGAACATTTTTCTTTCATTGGTAGAAAATTTACCTCTTGGTTGAAAGTTTTATTGCTTTGGTTTGAAAGTTTTTTAAAAAAAATTAAAATTATAGAAATAATTGAAATTATAGAATTTTATACTAAACTAGAATTAGAATTAGAATAAATAAATTCGAATTTATGCTAAATATATTTATATTAAATTAATTATGTATTTCCTCAATTGAAAATGAAACTATTTCATTGTTTGATGTATGTTTATTTTTTTAAATTTGAAATTCATCTATTTTGTTTAGAATTGATCTTTTTGGTGAAAAATTGATTTTTTGATTGAAAATTCATTTATTTGTTTGAAAATTTTAACTTTCTAATTAGAAAACTAAATTTTGAACCAAAAAATCAAATTTTCAAACCGAATAGACCAATTTTTAAAAAAATACATGAATTGTCAGCTAAAAAATTGGAATTTTCCAGAAAAAATAATATTTTAATTTTCAGTAAGAAAAATAAGTTTTTAACCAAGAAGAAAGTGAATTTTCAAAAAAGAAAATTATTTTGATCCAATTAAATGAATTTTCAACCTAAAAATCAATGTATTTTGTTATAAATGAATATCTGTGGGCAGAAAATTAATCGTTTCGGTTAAAAATTCATTGGTTTCGTTTCAAAATTATTTTGTCTTATTAAAAATTACATTTTTTATCTGAATTTACTACCTATTTCAATATTGGTCAATCAATCTTCTTCACTTGATAATTCATTTCTTTGGTAGAAAAGTAGATTTTTTAATGAAAATTTTGAAAAAACAAAATTCATTAATCTAGGAAAAAAGAATACTTCTTTAACTAAAAAGTTAACCGTTCTATTTTTCATCAAAAATGTATTTTCTTTGCTGAAAATTTTTCTTTCATTGGTAGAAAATTTACCTCTTGGTTGAAAGTTTTCTTGCTTTGGTTTGAAAGTTTGTTTAAAAAAATGAAAATGATGTATTTTAAACTCTAAATTTAACTACTTCATATTTGTTTGAACATAAACCTTTAGTTTAATATTTAGGTTTTATTGTTAAAAATTCAACTAGTCTGTTTAAAGGCCAAAAAGAATTATTGTATTCGGTGAAAAATTTTTAAAATAATTATTCTAATTTTCTGCGAAAATGTTTTTTTTTTAATAAATTTATTTTCTTGGTTGGAAATGCATCTGCTACATTAAAAATTTTACTATTTTGTTGAAAAACTGTTGAATTGGTTAAAAACTTATTTCGTATACTCAAAATTAAACTTTTTTTCTTAAATCTATCTTTTTTAGCTGAAAAATAATCCATTTTGTTTAGAATTTGTCTTTTTTATTTGAAAATTAATCTTCTCCATCGAAATTTAAATATTTCTTTCTAAATACATTTATTTCTAGAGATGCATCGTTTTAGTTTGAAGTTTATTTCTATAATTGAAAAATTTAATACATTTGGTTCAAAATGAATTTTTTTTTAAATGTAGTTATTGCATTTATGGTAGAAGTGTTTTTTAGTAGAAAATTCCATTATTTTGGTGGAAAATGTGTATTTTCTTGTTAAAAATATAAACTTTTTAAATTTTTGGTATAAAAATTAATTTTTACTTTGAAAAAAGTAATTTACATTAAAAAAACTAATTTTTTTACCAAAAGAAGACAAATTTTGTGGTTGAAAATTTACTTTTCCGACTGAAAATTATGATACTTATTGCTGGACAGAAAAATAATCTTTTTTAGTTAAAATATCCTATATTTTGTGGAAAATTTGTTTATTCAGATTGAATATTCATATTTCAGATTTAAAATTCATTTAGTTTGTTCAAAATGGAACTTTTTTCTTAAAACTTAATTCTCTTCTTGGTTAATAATTCATTTTTTTAACCGAAAATTAAAATATTATATTTTTTCTGCAAAATTAAAATTTGTTAGCTGATAATTCATGTACTTTGTTTAAAAGTGGTATATTTGGTTCATAATTTGAGTTTTATGTTAAAATAAATGAATTTTCTATCTAAATCATTAATTTCTTACAAAAAAGACAAATTTCGAACAAAATCGATGAATTTTAAATTAGAAGAGATAAACACATAGCAAATAATGAAACAGCTGGGTCGCGGTACCTTCAGATCGTCCGAAGCCCTATTTATTATTGTTGTTATTATTGTTATTATTATTATTATGCAGTATTTGAAAAAAGTTAAGAAATAAATAAGGTAAAAGAAGAAAGCGCTTGTGACTTTTAATTGAAATTGCAAACTGCCTTAACGAAAAAATTTTATAGGAAAATCAGTTCGTTACTTTAATAAGAACATTTTTATAATATTTATAATTTATAATATTTTTATTACAATTATAAAATTTAGAAATCAAAAAGAAAACTAGCCAATTTCAACCTCTTTTTATGTACTTCTTTTGAATTTTAAACACTAACTTGATTTTTCAATTTAAAATAAGTTCAAAATTACCTTTTTAAATTATTAGTTACATAGTTAACTTCTTCAAAATAATCAACATTGAACATAAATTAATTAACAATTTATTTATTATAATTTTTAAATGATTTAATTATTTAACTGAATAAATTAAAAAAAAATTTAGATGTATTTAGAAAAGTTGGAATGTTCATTAAAATAAAGGAAATATAAACCAAAAATAAATAAAAAAATATTTAAATTTTGTATTAATCATTTTTTGATAGGATGCGCAGGTATTTTTAATCTTCAATTATATTTTTGTATCTACGATTTTTATCAACAATTGTTATATATGATGATTAAAATTTCTTTTAATCGTTAAAAATAAGAATTAAAATTTTTTAAATGAAGTTTCAGGGAAAACCACATAAGCGATACAAATAAGACTTTACTCAACAATATTTATTGCCTAAATTATATCTACAAATTTCCTTGATAAAATCTCACGAAAGTTGATATTTTTAGTTAAAAAATAATTCTTTCTGTGTAAACGTTCAACTATTGCAATTAAAAATCATTTTTTCTTTGAAAATGCAACTCTTTGATTGAAAATTAATTTATTTTGTCTAAGGATTACCTATTTTGCTTTATTATTTTATTATTATATTATTATTATAATTATTATTATTATTTATGAATATTTGGCTTTACATTTTTCTTTAAAAATCCATGTTTTTTGTTTTAATTGAATTCAAATAATCAGTTAAAAGTAACAATACTTTTTGCTGTTGTTAAAGGTTGATAATTTTAGTTAAAATTCAACTATTTGGTTGTTAATTAACGCTTTTCGTTAAAAATTTTGATTTCTGGGTTTAAAATTCAAGTGTTTTGTAGAAAATTCCTGTAGTTTGTTTATTGTTATTATTTCGTTTATTCTGTTTATTTCTTTTATTTAAACCCTTAACTACTTAATAAATGAAATTAACTATTTCGTTAAAAACTAATTATTCTTTTTGTGGTTGACTTCTGATCTTTTTGGGTTAAAAATCAAACTCTTTTCGTAGAACATTAAACTTTTGTAAAAATTTGTTGTTTTTTGCTATAAAAGATGGACTGAATTTTTAACATATTAGGTGAAATTTTAATCAGTCAATAAAATTTTGTTTGAAAAAAGTTTAACTTTTTTTTGATAATTTGTTATTTTGATTTAAAAATTCACCGGTTTTAGCAGAATTTTCATTTTTGTTGTACAAAAATGCATCTGTTTGGTTCAAAATTAAACAATTTTATTGAAAAGTCATACTTTTTGGTTTTAAAAAATCGACTATTCAGCGGAAAATTAATTTATTGTTTACAATTCTTATTTTGGTGTTTAAAAGTGAACTGCAATATTCTTTGTATGAGAATTTAACTATTATTGCAGGGTTTTTTTTAATCATCATCTTTTTTTAATAAAAATGTACCTGTTTGGTTGAAAATTTAACACTTTTTTTTAATATTCGCCTTTTTGATTTTAAATTTCACCTGGTTTAACAGAAATTACATTTTTCTCGGATAAGAATGCATCTGTTTGCTTGAAAATTCAACAATTTTCTTTATAAGTCATACTTTTTGGTTCAAAATCCTGCTTTTTTGCTGATAATTTAAATATTTTGTAGCAATTTACTGTTTCTTTACATTTAATATTTTGTTGTAGAAAAGAAAACTGAAATCTTCTTTAAGGAAACGTTAACTATTTTGTTAAAAATGGATAATGTTTTTTTAAAAATTTAAATACTTCGTACGAAAGTTACTTTTTTGAAAAAATTTAATATTAAAAATTATTTGTTAAAAATTTGTCTTTTTGAAATGAAAACTCCATTTTTTTTGTAGAAAATCATTATTTGATTAACTATATTCTTTAATTTTTTAAAAAATAATAATTCATCAGTTTTAGGAGAAATTGTATATTTTTTGTATGAAAAGACAATTTTTTGGTGGAGAACTCAACAATTTTATTTAAAAAACCTACCTTTTTGATTAAAAATTTATATTCTTTTATTAAAAGTTTATCTGTTCTAGAAGAAATTTTATTTATTTATGAAAATGATATTTTTTGTTTAAAAATAAAATGTTGCATTTAAACATTTGAAATATGGAATTAGTTTTCTGCAGAATATTCATGAATTTTTATTATTTAATAAACATTTTTTGTAAAAAGCTACACAAAATTTAGAAATATTCTTTGCTTGAGTATTCGGCTATTTTGTTTGAAAGATTGAACTACTTTGCTCAAAAATAATCCTTTTAGTTCAAAAATGATTTAATTGGTAAATGTTAAACTAGATTGTTAAATTTTTTTTTTTTATTTAAGGCCTATGGTTTTGTCAAAAATTCATAGTTTGTTTTAGAAAAGTCGTCTGAAATCTTTTTTTGATAAAAATTTATCCATTAGTTTACATTGAATAAACATCATTTGCTTTAGGGAAAATATCATATTTTTTGGGTAAAAATTCAATCATTTGGTGGCGAATTCAACAATTTTACTTTTTTTAAGATTTATATACTTAATTGGAAATTTTATCTCTTCGTTTGAAATTTTCACTATTTAGTAGAAATATAAAAGTTTTGATTAAAAATTCAGCTACTTGGTAAAAGTTAAGGTACAATGTACATTTTCCATTTTTTAAAAGATTAAACTATTTTATTAAAAAATTTTCCTTTTCTGGTAAAAACAATCTTGGTTTCAAATTTCAGTTTTGTTGGTTAAAAATTTATCAGTTTTTTTTAAATTAATTTTTTTTTTGAAGTTATATTTTTTGTCTGAAAACGCACTTTTGGAAAAGAAAATTTGTCTTTTAGCTTGAAGGTTCAAAAATTTAGATAAACTTTTATTTATTTCCTGAGTAAAAAAATCTTTTTTGAATTTAAAATTCTTTTCTGCATTAATTTTTACAATTCTTAATTGAAATATTATTCTAAGATTCTAGAAGCGTGGAATACTTTTTTATTAAATATATAAGCTACTTATTTACAAAAATTCCAATGCGGAAAATTATTGTAAAGAAACATTATCATCACTGATTGTTCCAAAAGTTAAAAAAATATTGACAAATAAGAAGAAATAAAACAATTAAAAAATGAAAGAATGAAAGGAAAATATTAAGAAGAAACGCTTTTTATTATAATAGTTATCTATAAGTTTTATTTTGGAACGAATATTTAAATATAATGTTCGAAGGCAGTATACAGCATGTTACTTCATCAGTAATTATAAACTCATATAACAAAAAATACATTATTTATTTATCTAGAATTAATACAAACACAAGAAGTAATTATTTAAACTAAGGATTTGACAAATCTGGACACTATTGTAAGTAATAAAACTGCCATAAATAACTTGCAAATTTTATAAAAATAAAAACAATTTAAACAAATGTTTTTATCGTTATTCTAATTATGATCAATTGCAGTTCAAATTTTTGGCTCAGACATCGAAGCGCAATATTGTATACAGTAGAAACTCGCTTATCCGAGCTATTCTGGACCGGCCCGAACTTGAATAAGCGGGAAACTCGGATAAAATGGAATTTTGAATTTAAAAAAAGCTAAGGAACATTAAACTGAAGTATACTTAAATAAATATTTGCAAATTTTTTTAAATAGTTCATATTAGAGTTTCCACACAGTTTTTGACGTAGAGAGTATTTAGTTTATTAACCAATCAGATCAGAGGTTTAGGAAGGTCTGCTCTGGTTGATTGAGGCAAGTTCATATGAATGAATAATGCATAAGGCTCGGGTAATACTGTCTAATCAAGACCCATAGATCGGATAAGACGGGTTCAGTATTTTTGCTTTAACCTCGGATAATCGCGACCTCGGATAATGCGACCTCGGATAATGCGGGATCGGATAATCGAAGTTCTACTGCATTAGTTTGCCATATTTCTTGACTTGATTTGATGACGCATAGTTTTTCGAAACTCTTTTCTGGCTCGACGAAAAAACTCGGCTTTTTTTATTTCACGACGATTAAGAACCATCAAGTTGCGATACGGTATTCTGGAAATTTCGTCTGCTGCCAAAGGGGTATTTCCCATGCTATTCACTTTTACTAGAACCTGTACTTTATTTATATCATATATTGGATAAAGCACACCACCAGCTTCTATTCCAATTATAAAGCTGTGAAATAAGAACTTATGATTATTAAAAAAAAATTGGGACATTCCCCTAATTTTACGACTTAGTGTTCCGTAATAATGAATACCATGACTAATAGGCTGAAGACGTCTATGGCGCTGTAAAATTGGAGCAAATGCATCTGGTACTGTAAAATTAAAAATAAAATATTGAATTTGAATATTCGAAATATGAAATTCATTTTCTGCAGAATATTCATAGGTTTTGTTATTTAATAAATATTTTTTGTAAAAAGCTACACAAAATTTGGAAATTTTTGATTTAAAGGTTTGAGTTGGGGATGAGACTTTCACTATCTGTTGATACTATACTAGGGGGGGGGGGGGGAGGGTTCTTGAATTACGTAACGAATTCTAGGCCCTCTCTGAGATCCACCCCACCCCCTGTAAAAAAACCATAAAAATATTTTACCCCCTCCCCATATTGCCGGACATAATTTTTAGTTTCTAGAAATTTTATGGTTATTCCTAGTTGAATAAGACAGGGTGTACGAAAAAAATTTCAAAGTTCTTGATCATTATTATTTAAATACTAGCATTTTAATCTTGTAGTACATTTAACATAGACTATTTTATGAACAGAATAAAATAATATTTTTAACAAAAATAAATTTTTTTATATTTATTAATTTATTTTAAACAAAAAATGTCTTTTCCAGTATAAAATTTGGGTTTTTAATCAAATACTTAAATTTTTAACAAAACTACTCAATTTTTAACATATTAGTTGAATTTTCAACCAGAAAAGATAAAACTCCAACTAAAAAGTAAGATACTTTATATTTTAATAATAAAAGATGAAACTTGCAAACAAATGTAAACTAAAATAACGAATTTTCAAAAAATAAAGATTTTTCACTTATTAGAGAAATAAAATTTTTTCTAAATTGTTCAATCTTTACGCTATCAGAGGAATTTTCCCTGAAAAAATTGAATTTTCAGAAAAAAATGAATTCATTAAAAAATTAATATTATACGAAGCACATGAATTTTTACCCCAAAATCATAAAATTTCAAACAAAGAATATTATTTTTTACTGAAAAAAAAAGTTCTAAATAAAAAATGTCAATCTAAAAAAATGATAAACTTATTACTTTTTCTGTTTAAAAATTAATTTTAAACCAAAAAAACCTTTTCCAGTAAATATTTAATTTTTCATTCAAAGATATAAGCCTTTAATAAGAAAATGGAAATACATTTTGAACAATGTAGTTTAACTTTTACCCGAGTAATTGAATTTTCAATTTAAAAATATTGCTTTTCTAAAAACTAGTTAAACTTTGAACTAAAGCGATGATTTTTAACTAAAATATTATTCTTTCGAAAAATGTTTTTTTACAATGTGATTCAACCAAATATTTCAAACGAAACAGTTGAGTAGTCAAGCAAAACATAATATTTTTAAACCAAAAAGTTGCAGTTTCATACAAAAAAATGAAATTTCTACTAAAAAATATGTATTTTTAAATAAAAAAGATAAATTGTCAAAAAAAATGATAATTTTCTGTTACGAAAGATTTCAGTTCACTTTTCACGATCCAAATGTGAATTTTTTAAACAGAAAATAAGTTTCTACAAAAAATTGAATTTTAAATACAAAAAGGCGAATTTTTAACTGAAGGATTTTTTTACAAAAATTGGTGAATTCTTTATTAAATAGTTGCATTTTTATCAAAAAAATATGACATTTCACTTCAAACGGATTAATTTTTAAAAAAAGTTCCATATTAAATGGAAATTTAAATGGTAATATTGATTTCACAAAATGTTATTTCGCTCTTCTGAAAAATTCCGATTTTATTAGTTATATAGTTCTGTACTTTAAACCTTTAAATGTAAATATAAATAAATTATTTAAATAATTAATCTTTACTTTAAGTATTAAAAAGTGAAAAATAATGGTTTTGACAAAAAAATTCTGAATACGTACAAAATTTAAGAATTTCCAGATTTTAACAATAGAGATTAAACGCTTTTAATTCCAATGTTTTATTCATTAACAAAATGTAAGCACCGAAAGAAACTTTATAAAACTTTTTTTATCTTTAAAAAAACTTCCTAGTAATATAATCATAATCAAAGGCTTGAATAATTTTGAAAAATTATTTCAAGAAAATATTTAAAATTATTTTTAAAGTTCTTAAAGAAATCTGGCAAATTTAAAGAATTTTTTTTAAATTGCAGGGTTTTATAAAAATTATAGAAAAAATTACAGGCTTTTTAAGGATATTTCAACTTTTGACAATAAAAATAATTAAACTTCTAATTTAAGAAATGTTAAGTAACAAAAAATTTTTAATTGTTTAATTTTAAATATTTCTAGCTTTCTATTGCTTAAAATAATGTAATTTTTAATTTTTTAATCTTAAGTAATTAATTTTTTTAATCAAGGCATTGAAAATAATAACGTGGACTTATATTTTTGCATTTTATTTTAAATTGTTAAATTAAAGAGTGATAGTAAACTTTATTTTTACATGTAAATTATTGAGGATTTAAATAAAAAAATTTCTGATTACAATGCTTTTAAACTTCAATTATGAAACTTAAAAATTTAGGAGTTCCATTTGAGTATTTTAAATTGTCATTTACTTTTTTTGCTTCAAATGGAAAAATTTTAGTTCTAGATTTCGAATTGCTTAACTTAATTGAGCGTGAAAAATGTTTGCGAAATGGAAAAGAACTTTAAATTGTTTATTCAAAATTTCAACAACTATTTTTTTTCCATGTATGTGCTGAAATTCTCTTTAAGCGGTGAAAACTACCCTGTAAAGTTTATCCTTTAAAATTACAGAAGGCACTTTCGAAAAAAGTAAATTAAGATAAATATTTTTCAAAATGATTTTTTGGTGAGCATTACGTTTATTACGATTACTTATTCGTGAATAAACTAAAAGAATGCAAATTAATTTTCTCAAATGAGGAATAGTATAATTAAGAATATATACTAGATATAAAAACAAAATTTTATTTTTTATTTATTGCATAAAAGATGATTACATATTTTGGAAAATTATGAATCAATTTCTGATTGTACTTAAAATCTCTTGAAAATGCATTGGAATTTCTTACAACACTGTGAACTAATTAAAAGTCTTTAAAATTCCTATAAAGTATTTAAATGAATAAAAAAAGTTATAGAAATTTTTTAAAATGTCCTAAAATAACTCAGATTCTTTTATATCTTTTGAAATCGATTGTAACTTTTTAAAGCTCTTTAAAGTGCCTGCAGACATTTCACACTACCCTAAAATATTTCAAATTCTTCGAAATCCTATTCAATTTCTGGAATCCGTTAAAAAGTTCTTTGTGATCCTTTTTAATAACCTGAAATATTTAAAATCCTTTTAGACCTTTTGAATTTTTACAAATCCTGAAAATGCCAAGGAATTTGAAAAAATACTTAAATATATATTTTAAACCCTGTCATCATATTTTTAATTGATGTTCAGGATAAATGAAATAAAAAGAATGCAAAATCATTTAATAAGAATTCACGGTAAATTTTCAATATCAGCAGAATTCTTATTCCCCACCAGATTCATATGACATAGGAAGAAATTATAATAATTCAAGATAATGGAAATCTGTAAGTTCTTTTTCGGAACGGTAACCTTCAGAAAAAATTTCAAGATTATCCCAGCTGGAAAAGAGATTAATTGTTTAGAAAATTCACTAAAACAACTAATAGAAATAATCGCTCAATGTGGAGGGATAAGAAAACATATCATTGTCTAAATACTCCAACGTAAAGAATTATTCTTCTTACTCTGATGATGATGTTTCCTCTGCTCCGCCCAAAGAGACTACTCATTGGAAAACTCTTAGTTTTTTTAGTGCTAGATTTGCTTTTACCTCACTCAGATAAAGAGGTTATAGATTTCTCCCCTACAACCAAGAAACTAGAGCGAACAATCCCGTAACCGCCGGAGGAACTGGAAAATCAGGGCGTCTAATGCCAACGCTTCGGAAGTGACTCTTAAAACAAAATTCGCTATTTGCAAACGCAAAGTAAATTACAGGCTGCCCCAATTTTCTCATCGTCACTAGTTTGTTCGCAACTAAAAGGCTTAACGTTACAAACCCATCATCCGTATCTATTAGGTAAATTAGATATTGTTTTCGGTACGCTCACTCATCGTTTCCTTCTTTAAAGAAAGGAATTTCAGTCCGCCATTATATCCTTAGCACAGGAGCATTCAACTATAACTAAAAAAGATATAAAAAAGATTCTCTTGGAATATAAATTTCCATTTCGATTATCTCATATAGACCCTTCTAGTACACATATCGCAGACGAGCAAACGTATTGGACATGAGAAGGAAACCCTTCACAACAAAAAATAACTACATGGCTTTCCTCGTCGCTACTGCCCGGCTTTGAGAAAAAAATTCTTTTCGATAAAAATAAATTGAATGAATTATTTGAAAAAAAATGGCGGGTCTGGGAAGCCGCAAACTTTTGGAGAGAATAGAGCATCAAGAGAGCAAGAGAGAGAGAGAGAGAGAGAGAGAGAGAGAGAGACTAGTTGGAAAAAAACCATCTGCGTTGCCCTCATCACATGGATAAGGTTTGCATCAGAAAGAATTTTTCAGCTTAGATAAAATAAAAGCGTTTCGTGGAGGGCATGGCACATCACAGAAGTCCCGAAATATTCCTAGAACAACAGGCGCTGGTAGAAGAAGAAAATAACAAAATTTCTAAGCCGCTGGATCAAAAAGAATTTCAAGGACAATTGAGACACTTCACAAAAATATGGATCAGTTTTGGAAATTCAGACTCGGCCATCAGTGTCCTAAAGGGATATTCCATTCCTTTCGTAAAGATACGACCGGCAGCTCCATTTGCAGATTTTCTTTGCACACGATTAGAAAAGAGACCATCAAACGACATGGGCAGGGAATTTGCAGAGTTTATGCAGTCGGGAGTTCTAGAGAGGACAAACGTTTCGTTCAGATTCATACTGACCATGTTCTTAGTCCCAAAATCAGACGGTTGTTTGTAGCTAATTAATTTTAAAGCTTTTAAAGAAGTATTTGAGACCAGGTTAATTTTAATCAAGAACTCACTCCAAAGTTCCGTTATTCTTCAGAAGAAATACTTCTTAGAAAAAAATTGACCCATCGCGAGCCTACTTATATGCACTCATAAAAGAGGCTTACAGACCATATCTAGCTATGTACTACCCGAAAGAAATATACTGGTTGACGTCATTGTCTTTGGTCTCTCGAGCACTCATCTAGCGTTTTGAAGAATGTCGAATTAGTTAGGAGGTGAATTAAGAAATAGATATATGAGAGTTTTGGTGTACTTAGATGGATTTTTTTGGCGAATCAAGATTAAAACCTATTGATTTAACAGGTAAATGAAGCAGTAAGTTTTCTCACCTTCTTGGGAAAAAAGAAAATTTTTTTTTAAATTATTCCTTGTGCCAAGTCGACAGTGAGAGTGTCTGGAAGTCATGTGGAATTTTTCAACAGACCTGAAACTTTTATCCAAACAGATGTCGAAAAGAATAAGGCAGATAATCCATAGAAAAAATAATAAGTCAGACAAAATGAAGCTGGCGCCATGTGAAGTCTCTCCTAGGAACCTTGGAATTCGCTTCGTTTTAGCTTCTTTTAGGAAGACTATACTATTGTGCAGGAACATGCAGCGAGCAAAATGATTACTTCCGAAAGATTTCCCAAAGCAGAACTTCCCATCAAGTGAAGTTCAACATGAAGCGGTGAATGCAAACTTCATAAAAGAATTCACGAATATTTCCAAACATACCCATTTTTCACTTAGTAACGGTTGCATCCAACGAGGTCTGTGGAGCCCGGTTAGCAGACAAGTTAATGAAAGTTATTTAGATTTCAGGGGTAAAAAACTGGCACATCAGGAATGCCCGATCGTTGCACGGAAAAAGTTTGTGTCTTCGTTAGACAACAAGACGGTCTTGGCTTACATTTGATGTCCAGGAGAAACAAAGTCTCTACCCCTTTTACAATTATCGAGAAAGTTGTTAAAGATGTCACGCTCATATCTCCAAGTAGAAGCGTACTTCATTCTGGGAATTTACAATATCGTGGCCGTTCTGATTGTCGAGAGGAAATTCGCTACCAGATTGGCATTTGTCGAAAGAGGTAAGGAACCGAATTTTCGAGGAATCAGGAGCCCCGAAAATATATTTAATGACGACTGCTCGTGCAATAGTAGTCCCGGCCTATGCATCTCAAATCACGGACCAGAGTTTAGCATTCGTGAACGCTGCAGTCGGACCTGAGGAAACAGTTTCGCTTCCTAATTCCCTCCTCCGTCTCTAATACCAAATTTGTCAACATCTCAATCTAGTTCGAGGAGTATACATCTTATTGTTCAGAAATGAGAGAAAGTATTCAGGAAAAAGTACCTCAAACGTCGATCAATTATGCGCCCCTTGGCTCGTTCGCAACCTTTGCAGGGATCTTCTGGACCTACAAACCGATTTCCCTCCTCTGAGGATTTTAGACCTAACTTTGGAGGCTTGGAAGGTACGGGGCTGGTTGCTCATACAGCAGGATAGCACGAAGAGGAGGCAGCTTTGCTGGAATCATCTTTGAGAGAATCAACGCAGAACACCTACACCGAGCCTTGGAAATCCTGGGTAGCATGGTCTACGTCACAAGATGTCTCATTGAATAAACCATCTTCACAGGAAGTAGCACAGTATACTTGGTCTACTTAGGCCAGGACAAAATATGGGCTAAACACACAATCTTGATTTACACGTCGGTTGTTGCAACGTTCGAAAATCCAGTGGGAAGATAAGTGATTAGTTCACATCCAATAAATTTATCCCACTCACCTTAAGCAAAAACAAAGATTCGGGATTTGAATATATATTAATCGAGTGGATGAAGTAAACATCTGTGGATTTCGAAATTAAGGGAGATTCATGCATTCTTTGGCCCATTTTTGAATCTAAAACCGATAGTGCCTCATATAGACAGTCCAGTTGGGACTATCAAAAGTAAAGAACAAAAAATAGATCCAACTTGGTGGCTGCGGCTCTGAATTAGGATCACCGAATCGCAAAGGAGTTCAAGAAAAGGATAGGATACTCTGTTTATCATCATCAGAGGAAATATGGCTGCAGCTTCACGCGCAGTGATTGCAGGCTAGATTCGGAATGCTTTAGATGAGGCAGTTATCAACTTCTCTGTGGGAAGTATTTGAGCAGTGCTGGCATCATCTCATCTCAAATCTGTTTTACGAATAGACGAAATATTACAGAAAGAAAATTGAAGATCCACTAATAAGGTCGTCAAACAATATTTTTAACGTATTCAAAGGCCAACTGATCGGTCAGGTGTATCATATCAAAAACTTAAGCCACCTTAGTTTGTTTTTCTTCTTCCAAAATGGCAACAAGAACAAATGGTAACAAACTATGAAACGTAATTTATTCAAGATATAGTGTATTATTGCTTTTTCGTATTACTAAATGGATCTCTGTCCTCTCTATATGAATATATGGTTATTTATAATATCAATTTTTAAACTAAATTTTTTGTTCCAATGCTTCTGTCATTATCCTGTCTAAAAAGCAATTTATGCGCTCTGCAGTTTTAATTATTATTGTCATAGTGTACTTATCCCACAGTGCTGGCAGAGTACAGACACTTCTGAATGGTCAGGCCAAAGGCACATACCATGAATAAGAATGTTTTTCTCCCAAAGGGTGAAAAACGGTTACTTCGGTCTTGCCAAAGGTTTGACCAGTTTAAATCCTTGACTAGTTTGTAAGGGTGAAAGAGAGAGAAACACACGTCCAAATCGCAATGGAGGGGGAAGTGTAATCTCAATGGCCAGGCCTTGGGCCAGACCGAAATAACCGTTTATTACCCGTTGGGGGGACAACTTGATTATTTAAGATGTTGCTTTATTTAAGCTTTAGTTAATTTAGTAGAATTTTTATTAATTTTTTGACGTTCTTTTCCTGCCGCCCTAGCTCTTTGTTTCTTTTTTAACCTTTCCTCTTCTTTTAAAAATTTTCAGGGTGGATTCGATTTTTTATTTTTACATCTGATCATTTCGCTATTTTTTCTACTTAAAACAGAAATACATTTAAAAAAAGTTAAAATTGAAAAATAATCACCAATTCGAATAAAAATACTTTTAAATTAATTTGGGTAATTTAAATAAACAAGCTGACTCGCGAGCAAACAGAATATAACACATAAAATTATATTTCTGAATCTATAGAGTATACAAAACACGTATTGACATTTTTTTAATTATTTAAAAATATATGATTTATTAAAGAAACATTTTCTGAATGAAACATAGTATTGAATTATTTCGAGTACTAGTAAATTTTGGTAAAAGCTTTATGTTATTGTTCATGCAATTATTTATTGTTTTTTAAAAATTTCCTTTGAATTAAGTATGAATTTTTAGATCTTATTTGCGCAATACTAAATAAATCATAAAAATAATAATACAATTATTATTACAAAAAATTAATATTTTATTCTTTATATTTTTACAATCCCTATCATGATTGTATTATAAAAAAGTAAATTAACTAAGACAAATTATGATTCAATTTTTAACATTCTCTCTAAAGGAAGTGCTATATTTTAAATCATTTATAATAATTAAAATAATAAAATATTTCTTTAGTTAACTTAGTACAATTAGTACAAATAGTAATGAATAATAACACATTTTGTAATAGAAAACCGCTTGAATAAATAAAAATGATTTTAACAATGAAATTACGTTTTTAAGAGAATTTACTGCTCTTCAAAATCCAAATTTACGAAATTTATATGAGATTAAAAATGAAATTTAAAATTCTATTTTTAACTTTCAATAACCAAGTTAATGATCTCTAGATTTGGTTGTTGGATTATTGCTTTTATTTGCAGGAATTCTACACCTTTCCTCAAAATGATTCAATATTATGTTTAATTGAGGAAAATTTTTTAAAAATTTTTTTTGAAAAATAAGTATTCAAACAAATTATATTCGTTCAAATAATTAAAAAATGGTCGATAAATTTTTTCTATACTGTATATACATTTCTAAAAATAATTGTATATAATCTACTTTGTTTCTTTTTTGAAAGGTATTGAAAAAAACATTTTGCGCAAATGCAAATTGTTTACGCAAATAGAGATTTGTGAAAAAGTAAAAGAAATTCAGCAACATTTTTAAATTATTAAACGAAAAGTAACTTAGGATAGCAATTTGAGAATTTTTAAAAAAAAGTATGACTTTTTAAAATTTATCTTAAAACAGATGAATTATTAATTTAATTTTTTTTCAGTAGTTCAATTTTCCTTGAGAAAATATTATAGTTCTCTTTTAGGCACCGAAATATTAAATGTAAACAAAAAGTCATTTTCTACAAAATAGTTAAATTTTTAAGAAAACAGCGAAATTTTGAACTCAAAAATATGATTTAACAATATAGTTAAATTTTCAACCAACAGTTGCATTTTTGTCCATAAAAAAACCTACTGGAATCGGTGAGCTTTTAAATAAAAAAATTTTTTTTTACATTTTAACAAAAGGTAGACTTTCTAGGAAATAGTTTGATTTTTCAACAAAACTAATTAATTTTTATCCAAGAAAGATGCAATACTTCTAATAAAAAATATCAACTTTTAAATCAAAAAGACAAATTTTCAGAAAAGTTTAATGCTCTACGAACACAGTTGAATTTTTAACCCAAAAACTTTATTTTTCTATAAAGTATTTGTGGTTTAAACTAAAAAAGATTTAAAAAATCAAATGAATAAATGAATTTGCAATCATAAGAGACGAATTTTTAACTAAAAAATAATTTGAGCAGATCAAAGTATGAGTTTTTTAACAAAAAATTCTTTTATATGAACAAAATTTAATTTTCGACTTGAAAACACGATTTTTTTTAACAAAAAAGGATGAATTTTTAACAAAATAGTTAAATTGTTTACCAAATAGTTGTATTTTTATCCGAAAAAGATTCAATTTTTACTGGAACAGGTGAATTTTTCATACAAAAAGAAATTTTTTTAAAAAAGTGTTGCATTTTCATTCAAAAAGATTTCCATTGACTTTTTAACACAAAAATATAAATTTGAAATAAAAGTAAATCTTCAAAAAAATAGTTAAATTTTTAACAAAGAAGATTCCAGTTCACTTTCTAATATCAAAATAAAAATTTTAAACAATAAGTTCATTTTCTGCTAAGTAGTAAAATTTTTAAACAAAAACTATGACTTTGAAACAAAATTGTTGAATTTTAAAATAAACAGTTGCTTTTTTGTAAAGAAAAAATGAAAATGAAAAATAGTTGAATTTTTAATTAAAAAAAACGAATTTTTCCAAAAGGAAAGGAGAAATTAAAAAAATTAAATTTGCTGCCAAAGATTAGCATTTTTATTCCAAGGAGGATGAACTTTGTACTAAAATAGGTGAATTTTTCAATCAAAAAGCCAAATTTAAAAAAAAATTTGAATTGACACAAAAATACGAACTTTTAACAAAAAGTAAACATTCTAGGAAATAATTCAATTTTCACGACAACAGTTGCATTTTCATCCAAGAAAGCTGCAATATTTTAAATGTAAAAGATAAACTCTTCATGCTAAAATAAATGTTCATAAAATTGTAATGCTGTACGAAGAGTTGAATTTTTCATCCAAAAAGACGAATTTTTATCAAAACAGTTGAATTTGCTACCAGAAACGATATCTTTTTAACAAAATTGTTGAATCTTCTACCAAAAAATAATTATGATAACCCAAAAGATAATTTTCAGGTGAAAGGTTTTGCAAATTTGCAAAAATTGCGTACATAACAGAAGAACCCCTTCCCCCCTAACGTAACAAATCATTAAAAAAATGTTTCATCCCCCCCCCCTTTTAAGTGTTGCATAATTTAAGTAGGGTCCCTTAGATTCCAAAATAGATTTCAAAAAATAAGTTTAAGGGTAAACTTTAGGGGTGTTTTTCACCCCTTCAAAGGGGATGTCGATACATAAAAAAATATTTGTCTCTCATTTTCTCAAGTACTATAATGTATCCAAAAATGATGAAAATTGGTAAGATCGGGTTGGAATTGGTATACTATAAAAAAAGTTATAACAGAAGCATTGAGCAGTGACAATTGAATTATATATCTGATCATTTCTATTTAATTGTAAAGGTATCCCGAATCATAAAAGACGAATTTTTAAACAAAAAGGAAGATTTTTAATTGAAATTGTTAAATTCTCTATAAAGGATAAGCATTTTTATCCAAAAAAGATTAAGTTTTTCTTGAAGCAGATGAATTTTTATTTCAAAAACTTAAATTTAAACAAAAAGTTGAATGGATCAAAGTATGAATTTCTTAACAAAAAATTCTTTTCTATGAAGAAATTTAATTTTTGATTTGAAAATACGATATTTTTCAACAAAAAAGGATTAATTTTCAACAAAATAGTTGAATTGTTTACCAAATATTTTAATTTTTGTCTAAGAAAGTCTAAATTTTTACTAAAACATGTGAGTTTTTCAATCAAAAAGAAAATTTTTCAAAAAAGTGTTGCAGTTTCATACAAAAAGATGTCGACTTACTTTTAAACACAAAAATATAAATTTTAAGTAAAAGTAACTTTTCAACGAAATTTTTAAATTTTCAACTAGAACCTGTGCATTTTGAAATCAAAAAGACAAACTCAAAAAATAATTGTTGATTTTTCACTTAAAAAACCGAATATTTTCAACAGAAAAGGATAAATTTACAAAAAAATAATAGAATCATCTAACAAATATTTGCATTTTTAGTTCAAGAACGATGAAATTTGTACTCAAACAGGTGAATTTTTTATTCAGAAAGACAAATTAAAAAAAAAATGTTGAATTTTTAAACAAACAAATTTTAATTGACTTATAGACACAAAGGGATGAACATTCAGCAAAAAGTAAACATAAAAAAGGACATATTTTCAAAAAAAATTTTAAATCTTCTATAGATAAATAAAATTGAGAACTAAATAGATAATGTTCAGAAGAAAGGTTTTGCGAATTTTCAAAAATTAACCCTGCCCTCCTAAAGTAACAAACCGTAAAAAAATGTTTGACCCCCCCCCCCACCGCTTTAAACTGTTACATAATTTAAGTACGGTCCCTTAGGTGCCAAAATATATTTCAAAAAATGAGTTTAAAGCATAAACTCTAGGGGTGTTTTTCACCCCTTCAAAGGGGATGTCGATACATAAAAAAATATTTGTCTCTTATTTTCTCAAGTACTACAACATAACCAAAAATGATGAAAATTGGTAAGATCATACCTTATCAAATTCGAAATATAATACATAATATTACAGTATCTTTATGATTAGTTGTATTTATTTGTTTAAAAATTATAATTTTTAAATAAATTAGGTAATATTTTAATGATTTATAATCAATATCTCATTAGATTTAAATGTATAAAATTTTTCTTCTCCCTTAACATAGTGGATACAAATTTTCTTAATCTAAGTATTCTAAACCAAAAAATGTAAATTTTTCAAAAACTTTTCTAAATTTTTGCATTATTTTTAATAGAAATCTTCAAGGGTCTCCTGATAAGTTATTATTTTAATATTATTGATAATATTATATTTACCAATACAATTAGAGGAGGCTGCTAATAAGGTGAGCAATAGTAGCCCAAAGAGTATCCGCATTTTATCGAAGTAGAAAAAACTGATTCATACAAAATTAAGGCTAGGATTTCACTGATAAATTATCTCAGTAATTTTTTTATTATTCATGTATATATAGCCAAGAGCCTATAAATATTAACAGACATTTATAATATATAATAATCTATCACATTCATTATTATTTGTATGGTGATAAGCATCGGTTTTATGGATATTTGAATTTCATATTTTTGGTCGTCTAGATAGTAAAGATAACTTCTAGAAATTACGTCACATCTTCTTTGAAGGTCCAAGAAGAATTACACTTTAAAAATGCATAAAGAATAATACAGAAAAAATAGCAAAAAAATATATTGGAATAGAGTAATTTTTTTAATACCCATCTGTAACATCGATTCAAGGATTGTGAAGAATTATTACTTGTCTTGGAAGAGAAAATTCGAAAAAGGAACTTAAATTTTGGTAAAGAAGTTTGAAGCTGACTAAGAGGAAGGGAATTAGAAAATCTCTCTTCCAATTCAGAATTTGTCTGAATTCGAAACTTTGCTTTTTTAAATGTAGCAAAAAAGGAAGTTACTTAATTTCTGAATTGAAGAATAAAACATGATCAATTCAAAGATATCTTTTTTATCATCAGAGGTAGTTACCATCGATCAGTGCAGATATTATTCCACAATCCATGGAAATAGAAACCAATACCAGCGATCCAGTCCATTTTTTAAATAACAAAAGATAGTTAACGTCATTACTGACTAGATAGCAAGTGAATTTTTTCAATTTTAAGATAACTTTTTTTTATGAAAAAAGATCTACTTACTTTGCTCCACTGGGAATCGAACCGCAGAACTTTCTATTTCCGGTCGGGTGCTTTTCCAACTAAGCTATAAGAGAGATCAGAAGAAAAGTTATTTTTTATAAATGCACGCCATTTCAAGCCAGATGCTACATTTATGATACTCTGGTTCGATTCCCAGTGGAGCGAAGAGAGTAGACCTTTTTTCAGAAAAGAATTATTTGAAAATTTTTGAAAATTTATTTTTCACCTCTGATCTCTGCTGATAATACATATTCGAAAGGTACATTTCTTTGGTTCGATTTTCAGTGAAGCGAAGTGAGTAGATCTTTTTTCCGAAAAAATATAATTTTAGAATTAAATTTTTAAACAAAAATACAATTTGGACTTGGGACAGGGACTTTTAGTAAAAAATTCTAATCTGGAATTTGAAATCAGGGATTTTCTAAAGGTTTAGAATTATTATTTGGGCCAGGGAATAATCAAGACAAATAAATAAAAATGAATTCACTAAAAAATTTCAATTATCCCGACTTAGAACGGGAAATTTTTAAATAAAATTATATATTTTACTGTGGGATAGAGAATTTTAGTAAGGAATTATAATTTTTACTTTAGGTGATGAAATTTTAGTGAAGAAACGTAATTTTGACAACTAAAACAGTGAATTCCTGTAAGCAGTCATAAATTTTTCTCTCGAACAGACAATTTCAGAATCTGCTTGAATTTAACAGTCATTTTTTGTTAAAAATTAACATTTGCCAGAATTGGAAATTTTCCTTTTCCAAATTTCAGGAAAAGGGATTAAGAATGTTTCGTAATTATGAGAGAGACTATTATTGATTAAGAGTATTCTAAATTGTTATAGGGAATTCTATGAATTTTATGAATTAAGAACTTAAAACTTTTCCTACGAAATTATAATTTAGACTTTAGGACAAAAATTATAGTTTTAATTTTAGGGTTACTTTAGGACAGACACTTTGTTAAAAATTAAAATTTTTATACCAAGGACGGAAATTCCATTCAAAATTATAATTTGACTTAAAACAGGAAATTTTTGACTTATAGTGGGAATTCTGGTAAATAATTTTAATTCTGGTTTAGCAGAAGAATATTTAAAAAAAAAATCATTTTCCAAGTAAGATTTTATCTGAATTCGAAACTTTGCTTTTTTAAATTTTACAAAAAAAGAGTTATTTTATTTCTGAAATATAGAATAGAACATTTTTTAAACACAAATATAATTATGGTTTAGAACAGGGTCTTTCAGTAAAAAATTCTAATCTCAAATTTAAAAACAGAGGTTTTCTAAAAGATTAGTAATTCTGATTGTAGCAAGGGAATAATAAACAAAAAAATATATAAAAAATAAATGCACTTGAAGAATTACAATTATTCTGATACGGAACAGGAAATTTTCGGAAAAATTGAATATTTTTACTGTGCGACTGAGAATTTCAGTAAGTAATTGTAATTATTAGTTAAGGTGATGAAATTTTAGTAAATAAATATAATTTTGAAATTTGGAACGGGGCAATCCTGTAGAGATTATAATTTTTACTTTCGAACAGAGAATTTTATAATCTCTTTCAATTTAAAAATTACTTTTTTTGGCAAATAAACATTAACCAGTAATTAAAATTTCTCATTTTCAAATTTAAAAAAAAGAGATTCACAATTTTTTTGAAAAGGGAATTCTATTAATTATTATAACTGAAACCTGGAAACAGGGAATTTCTGTAAAAAATTATAATTTAGAATTTGCTGAAAGCACTTTAATTTTAGGTTTAATTTAAAACAGACAATCAGAATTATAATTTTTATGATAGGATCGGAAATGTCCGTAAAGAATTCTAATTTGACTTAAAACATGTCATTTTTGACACAGAACAGGAATCTTGGAAAACAATTTCAATTTCGATTTAATCAAAAATTCAGATTTGGAAAACGATACTTTTGGAAATAAGTGTATTTGTGGCTGAAAAAGGGAATTTCCATTAAGAATTTTAATTAAGACTTCAGAACCTGAAATTTTCGTTAATAGTAATCATAATCGGGAATTTAAAATCATTAATCAGATAGACACCTTGATTAAAGTTTGAAGCGGAATTTTTTTGAAATTTAATAATTCGAACAAATACCACTACATGTAGTAGCATATTGAAAATATTCCTTTTTCAAATTTTGCCTGTTTCAAAAATTATTTCTGAGTAAAAGAAACACATTTCTCATCCAAATATTTTTTGTCCACATTGCCCATGTACTGAAGTCAAGGGAAAAATCCGCCAGACAGCTTACATAAAAAAAGTTTTCTCTCCAGACTGAACTTGGTCGTTTAGCTGCCAGCCCTCTTCCAACTTGGAGAAGAACGTGGCGCCTAATAATTATTTGTAGCGGTAATGAAGAGAGACGATTTTGCAAGTTGGAGAGAGAGCTTGAGGCAACGAAGTTATCTTGGTGCCACCCAATCTACCTAAAATTTCCGCGAGTTCGTCTGCGACCTTGAGGGGAGAAATAGGGTGGCGGTTGTGCAATTACAGGTTGTTGAACGACGAAGCTCTTCAGAGAACTCAAGGCTGAACATTGATCAAACTAAGGAGAGAACTTGCTATAGATAATAACATGTTTAACTTAAATGCAGTTCTTGGACTTTCGACGCCGCGCGTCTACAAAAAAGGGTTTTGTAGCATATTGAGACGTTTTGTAGTCCCTAAGATTTCTTCTTTCTATACTTCTAGTGAAAGTGGAAGCTTCTAATGTGTCCCCTTAGGGTTTACATTTTCCTTGCACCTTCTTCCTATTCCTTAACACACCTCCCACACACTTACTTGGTGGCGGGAGGGGGACCTACAGTTTAAGGTGGGTTCCGTACCAGCAAGAGAAACAGCCTAAAGTACTTAGAGAACCTTTTTCTCTAGTGTTCACCGCATGGGCCACCGAGGCTCTTCCAGAGTGCGAGGCGGGAATCGAACCCGCAAGCCGACAGAGTGGGTCCAAAGCCTGCGCTTTAACCCCAACGACCATCGTCCAACTCTACCTTTCTATACTTCTATCCCCTAATTTCTCTAGTATCCTTCTAAAAACTACTTCTCGCCTCCTATACGTTTAGCGTCAAATTCTTTCCTATAATTCGTTCCTTGAATTGTAATTGTCTTGCTCCTACTTATCCTCCTAATTCTCCTGCTCCCACCTCTTCTCCTTCTACTTCTCCTGGTCCTTCTTCTTCTCCTCCTCCTACTGCTGCTCCTCCTCCTACTGCTGCTCCTTCGCCTATTTCTCCTTCTCATACTTCACCTGCTCCTTCTTCTTCTCCTCCTCCTAACACTACTCCTCCGCCTATTTCTCCTCCACCTACTTCTCCTGCTCCTTCTTCTCCTCCTGCTACTACTGCTCCTTTGCCTATTTATCCTCCTTCTACTTCTCCTTCACCTGCTCCCCCCTTACTTCTACTTATCCTGATTCTACTTTTTCTCCTACTACGAATACTCCTACACCTATTTTTCATCCTCTTATCTCTCCATCTCTTACTTCTCCTCCTGCTTCTCCTCCATTCACCTGCTTCTTCTTTCTATAATTCTCTTCTCATAACTTCCCCTCACAACTTCTACTAACCAACCTATCAAGTCCCTACTTTCCCTACTCCTATCTTCACTACTTTCCCTATTTATCACTGATTACCAATTAATTCCTCTCCATTACACACCCTTAATTTCCGACTATCCATTTCACCTGCCTCTCAATAATTACCCTCCGTTTGCTTATTTAATTTGCCCTGCGTCTCCTTACCATATTCTAATAATAATTTTTCAGTTTATTTATAAATTAAGAATTTTTGGAACCATCAATTTGGTAAATCAAAATTTTCAAACAAAGTAATTATTATTAATTTTAGATGTTTATTTTGTTTGTCTACTGGTCTATATTAATATTATTAAAATATTGATAAATCTTTACGATTGTGAAAAAAATGTCTCTATCTCCGCTGGGATCTGAACCCAGGACCTTCAGATTTATCAATATTTTAATAATATTGATATAGAC
>JAAAKG020168432.1:0-23226 GCA_010014905.2 Druon quercuslanigerum | reverse complement strand
TTGATTCCGCAAAGAAAAGCCAGCCCTATTTATAACAAACAGGTAAAAATTTAGATTCGTTTATAAAAATTGTTTATATAATTAATTATTTTGTCACAATAAAAAATGAGATAGCCAGGAATTCCTAAAAAGATATTTCTAGTTGAATACGCAAACGAAAGGTCTTATTATGAAATTTGTTGATACAAATTGCTTATATCATTAATCGTTTTTGTCGCTATGAAATATTTAACAACAAGAATTCCCTGGAAAAAAATGTTTAGTTGATTTTGCAGAAAAATCCAGCCCTATTTGTAAGGAACTGGTCAAAATTTAGATTTGTTTATAAAAATTGTTTATGTATGTTTTTTTGCCACTATGAAAAATATGATAGCAAGAAATTTTTGAAAAGACAATTCTACTTGATTTCGCAAAAAATAAGGTCTATTCATGAAAAAATGGTTGAAATGTGCATTTTTTTATAAAAATTGTTTATATAATTAAACGTTTCTCTCACAATAAAAAACATGACAGCAAGGAATCACTTAAAAAGATATTACTGCAAGAAATTGGTCTTATCAATAAATAATGGTAAACATGTGTAATTCTGCAGAAAAATTTACGGTCTATTGATGAAAAATTGTCAAAATGTGGATTTGTTTATACAAATTGCTTATATCATTAACCGTTTTTGTCGCTATAAAATATTTAACAGCAAAAATTCCGTAGAAAAAATATTACTAGTTGTTTCCGTAAAAAAGCCAGGCCTATTTATAACAAGCTGGTAAAAATGTATATTTCTGTATAAAAGTTGTTTATGTAAGTTTTTTCTGTCACTATGAAAAATATGACAGCAAGGAATCTCTTTACAAAGATATTTTCAATAGCGTTTGTAAACAAAAATTAGGCCTATTGATAAGAAAATGGTCAAAATGTGGAATTTTTTATCAGAATTGTTTATATCATTAACCGTTTTTGTCTTTATCAACTATAGGACAGCAAGGAATCCCTATAAACGGTACTTCTAAATGATTCATAGAAAAATTCCCTCAAAAAATGTTAAGTATATAATTTTGAAAGAAGTGTCAAAATATGGATTTTTTTATGAAAACTGTTTATATAATTAATTATTTTGTCACAATTAAAAATGTGATAGATTCCTAAAAAGATATTTCTAGTTGTTTACGCAAAAAAATGGTTTTATTATGAAATAATGGTAAATATGTGTAAATCTGCAGTAAAAATTACGATCCATTGATGAAAAATGATCAAAATGTGAATTTGTTTATAAAAATTGCTTATATCATTAACCATTTTTGTCGCTATAAAATATTTAACCGCAAAAATTCCCTAGAAAAAATATTTCTACTTGATTCTATAAAAAAGCTAGGCCTATTTACAACAAACAGGAAAAAGTTAGATTTGTTTATAAAAATTGTTTATGTAAGTTTTTGTTTGCCTTTATGAAAAATATGATGGAAAGAAATGTTTGAAAAGACATTTCTACTTGATTTCGAAAAAATGGGGTCTATTCATGAAAAAATGGCTAAGACGTGCATTGGCTTATAAAAATTGTTTATAAAATTAACCGTTTCTGTCACAATGCAAAACATGACAACAAGGAATCCTTCAAAAAGATAGTTATAATAGCGTCTGTAAACAAAAATTAGGACTGTTGATAAAAAACTGGTCAAAATGTGGAATTGTTTATCAAAATTATTTATATCATTAACCGTTTTTGTCGCTGTCAAATATAGGACAGCAAGGAATCCCTATAAACAGTACTTTTAAAAATTGTTTATATAATTAATTATTTTGTCACAATAAAAAACGTGATAGCTAGGAATTCCTAAAAAGATATTTTTAGTTGATTACGCAAAAAAGGTTAAATTATGAAATTTGTTTATACAAATTGCTTATATCATTAATCGTTTTTGTCGCTATGAAATATTTAAGAGCAAGAATTACCTAGAAAAATAATTTCTAGTTGATTTTGCAAAAAAAGCCAGTCCTATTTATAACAAACTGGTAAAAATGTATATTTGTTTATAAGAATTGTTTATGTTAGTTTTTTTTGCCTTTATGAAAAATATGATAGCAAGAAATTTTTGACAACGACATTTTTGCTTGATTTCGCAAAAAATGAGGTCTTTTCATGGAAAAATGGTTAAAATGTGTATTTGTTTAGAAAAATTGTTAATATAATCAACCTTTTTTGTCACTATGAAACACATGACAGCAAGGAAGCCATTAAAAAGATATTCCATATCGCGTTTGAAAACAAGAATTAGGACTGTTGATAAAAGAATGGTCAAAATCTGGAATTGTTTATCACAATTGTTTATGTCATTAACCGTTTTTGTCGTTATAAAATATAGGACAGCAAGGAATCCTTATAAACGGTACTTCTAAATTATTTCACAAAAAATTAGATATATTGGTGATAGAATCGTCGAAGTTTGAATTTGTTTATAAAACTGGTTTTTATAATAAACCGTTTATGTTACTATGAGAAATTTGATAGAAAAGAATTTATAGAAAAAATATTTCTGATTTATTCTGCAAAAAAAGTTAGGCCTATTCATTTCTAGTTTATTTCCGAAAAAGATTAGGCCTATTTATAGAAAAATGATCAAAATGCGCGTATGTTTATAAAAATTGTTTATATAACTAACATTTTTTAGCAATTTGAAAATTTTGATAACAAGGAATCCAAAAAAACATATTTTAAATTAATCCTGCAAGAAGATAAGGTTCATTCATTTAAAAAATGTTTTAAAAAAAGTGCATTTATTTATAAAAATTGTTTATTATTTATAGAATTAACAACAGATTTTAATTTGGCAAGATTGGAAAATTTGAGAAAAAATTACATTTCTAAGTTTTTTTTAAATATGCAGATTTTTTATTTTTTAAATAATTTTTTACATAAAATTTTTTAAATTTCCTAAGGATTATTTAAAATATAGAAAAAATATGTAAGATTTGAAAATCATTTTTTCGAATTTTGTAAGATTTTTTTTTAATTTTAAAAATAATTCTTGGTATATAAATCAACTTTTTAGTTGAAAATTCAACTTTTTAGCTTAAAATTAACTTTGCTGTTGAATACTTTACATTTAGGGTTGAAATTCAATACTTTTTTGAGAAAATTAGTTTCTTTTGAAAAATGTTTAATATTTTTTGTTTGTTACAAATTCCACTGGTGTTTCTTTTTTAGTTGAAAAATGACATTTTTTGTTGAAAATTCAGATCTCTTTTGGTAAAAATTTGAAATTTTTAAATTAAAGTATCAATTGTGCGTAACATTTTTTTGCATAACATTTGTGAATTTTTTGGTAAATTCGTCTTTTTGACAGAAAATAATCATCATGAGTGAATATTTATTTATTTGTTTTAAAGTTAAACTACTTTGTAAAAATATATTTTTTGAAAGTTTGTTCTTGACCAGAAGAGCTTAAGAGCAATTTTGTCAACATTTAGAAATTAAAATCACTATTCAGAAAAACATTGATTCTAGCACCAGTAGACAAAAAAGAATTACATTAATATTATTTAATACTCACTTAAAAATGGATATTATAAGCTGAAATTATATCTGATGGGTCAACAAAACTTTATTTAGGTTGAAAATCAATTTTTTCAATAAAAATCGGATCCAAATTAATTTTTCCTACTAAAAATTTCACGTTTCCATTTTCCATTTTCTGGATTAAAATTCAACTGTTTCGTTTAAAATTCTTTCTTTTTTTAGTTCAAAATTCTATCATTTTTAAATAAAATTTAAATATATGGTTGAAAATGAACTTTTCGTAAGAAATTGTTATTTTCAGGTAAAAAATTATACTGTTTTCTAGAGTGTTTCCCTTTCCGATTTAAACATTATTTTTTGTATTAAATTCAACTGTGTTTGATTTAAAATTAAAATTTTCTCTTGGTTAAAATATCAACTATTATATGTTTCTACTAAAATTGATTTTTTTTAATAAAAATACAACTACTTAGTTTAAAGTTAAAGTACATTGTAAGAAATTAATTCCCTGATTGAATATACAAAGCTTTATTTAAAAAATCATCCCTTTGGTTGAAAATGTAATTAATTTGTTTTGTGAAAAGTTCAACTATTTGGTTTAAAATTTAATTTTATGTTAAAAGTTTATGTTTGAGTTTAATAAATGTATCTGCTTTATGAAAAATTCGTCTCCCTTAGTAAAACTAACATCTTTTTTCGTTAAAAATATAACTGCTTAAAAATGAATCTATTTTGGTTGAAATATCAATTATGCAATACATTTTTCGTTCAGAAATAATTTTCTTTTTCGGTTAAAAATTTAACTATTTTGTTGAAAACTAAGTTTCTTGTTAAAATTTGGATTTGACATACCTGAAATCTTAAAAAATCTTTTTGAATTTTTTCAAAAATTTTAGAAAAATTGCATAAATCTAAAACAGAAATAAACTTAGGGCAAGGGTTATTAGGGGAACTTAAAGTAAATCAGGAAAGCGGAAGTAGAGGAGTAGACGGGAAATAAGTGGAGAAGTAGGGGAAGTGACGAAAATATATGGGAGAATAAGTAGGGGAATTGAGGAAAAGTGAGGGGGAAATTATGAGAGGAGAAGTAGGAAAAGTGAGGGAAAACGTTGGAAGATGTACGGCAAGTTAAGGGAAATGAGGGGAAAAGAATATAAGGGAATGTAGGGGAAATTATAGATGAAGAAGTAGGTGAAGATAAGGGAAATAAGGGGAGGAAAATTAGAAGAATTGGAGAGGGTGAGGGTAGGGGAAGAAGGAGAAGTGAAAGGAAGTAGGGGTAATTATTGGGAGTGAGGGAGGTTACTGAAGGAAGTGGGCGTTGCTGAAGGGAGAGAAGGGAGTATTAGTAGAGTAGTGTGGAGGAGTAAGGAAGAGAAAATAATGGCTGGGAAAGGGAGTTAGTAGAAGGGGAGTGTTAACTGGGGAAGTGAGGAGAGGGGATAGTAGAGGAGAAAAAATTTGGAAAAGAGAGGGGTTCCGCAGGTAAAGTCAGGGGAGAGGAAGTTGAGAGTGGTGAGAACAGGAGAGAAGAAAGTAGGGGAAGTGGACTAGAGAAACTGTAGGAGGAGGTTTGAACGATTTGATTAACGTCTTAATAGGCATATTAACAATTATTTGTTCCCTCAAGTTCTTAGAATAAATAAACATTTCTAGGTTTCCAGATCAAGTATACATTTAGCTAGCGAATTGTTTTCCAAAATCTTACAAAACTGATTAAAAAAGTAAAAAAATTTTGGATTTCTTGACAGGCTATTTGTTTACGAAGTAACGAGTTTGTAACGGTAGAAGAATCGCGAATGAAAAAGGGCGTAAATCCCTGAGAAATGAGAAAGTTGGGGTACTCCAGGAATTTAGTCTAAAGAATTTTTTCTCCGCAGGAGGGAAAAGTCGTGACGATGAGAATTTCTCATCGTTACGTTGGCGAAAAAAGCGTTCGGTGGGAAATAAATACAAATTGCGGGATTATCGGATTTTTTGAGGTTGATACGAGGTTCCATATTCCGCATACCATAATTCTCTCTATTTTTTAGGCATCGTATATGTATGCAATTCACACCTCGTCCTTTAAAATAATTAATCAGGCTGTCTACTCAAATTCTTTTCAAAAATGATACTTTTCAAATGTAAAATTAAATATGGATATTCTTCATTTAGGAAAATAATTTCATTAAGAAACAAATAATTTCTTGACATTTCGGTACAGGATTTTAAAAATGTTATAAAAAAAAATTAAAAAAAAAAAAATTAAAAAAAAAAGTCTAAGTAGGCGACATTGGCTTACAAAAAAAGATTTTTTTCGTTCAAGTCTCTTTCCTTCCCATTTCCCTTCTCTTCATTTCCTGGCCTTCGTTGTCCTTAATATAATTTTAAATCTCGTTTTACCTCAAATTGTATCAAATCTCGTCTCGAATCTCGTATTGAATCTTGCCTATAAACTCTTCTCAAACCTCGTCTACCATTTTATCTCGAATCTTAATTCTCGTCCTGAATCTCGAATCTTACGTCGAACTTTAAATGTCGAATCTCGTCTCGAACCTCGTCTCGCATTTTATCTCAAATCTTAAATCTCGTCCTGAATCTCGAATCTTTAATGTCGAATCTCTTCTCGAATCTCGTCTCGAATCTCGTTTTTAATCTGGCCTATGATCTCTTCTTGAATCTTGTCTCAAATTTCGAATCTTCTCTGAAACGTCAAATATCGTTTCAAATATCAAATTTCGTTTCCAATATTATCTCAAATATCGTTTTGCATCTCGCTTATAATCTCTTCTCGAATAACATCTGGAATTTCATCTGGAATCTGGAATCTTGAATCTTATCTCCGATCTCTTATCTCATGAAGAGCCTCAAATATTGTCTTAAATATATAATCTCGTCTCGAATATCCTCTCGAATATCGTCTCCAATCTCGTTGGAATCTCGACTATATTCTCTTCCCGAATAACATCTTGAATCTCATCTGGAATCTGGAATCTTGAATCTTATCTCCGATCTCTTATCTTATGAAGAGCCTCAAATGTTGTCTTAAATATCTAATCTCGTCTCGAATATCCTCTCGAACATCGTCTACAATCTCGTTTGAATCTTGCCTATAATCTCTTCTCGAATAACATCTCGAATCTCATCTGGAATCTGGAGTCCTAAATCTAATCGGCGATCTCGAATCTCCTTGTAGAACCTCAAATATTGTCTTAAATCTCGAATCTCGTGACTAATATCGTCTCGAATATCGTCTCCAATCTCGTTTGAATCTCGCCTATAATCTCTTCTTGAATAACATCTCGAATTTCATCTTGAATCTGGAATCTTGAATCTTATCTCTGGTCTCCAATCCTATGTGCAACCTCTAATATTGCCCTAAATATCGAATCTCGTCATAAATATAGTCTCGAATATAAAATATAATCTAGGATCTCAAATATCGTCTGAAATATCGTATTCCGCCTCTATATCTTCTCCAATATCGTCTCCAATCTCGTTTGAATCTCGCCTATAATATCTTCTCGAATAACATCTCGAATCTCATCTGGAATCTGGAGTCTTAAACCTTATCTCCGATCTCCAATCTCACGAAGAACCTCCAATATTGTCTTAAATATCGAATCTCGTCACAAATATCGTCTCGAATCTCGTCTTGAATATCAAATATCATCTAGGATCTCAAATATCGTCTAAAATATCGTCTCTAGTATATTCTCTAATATTGTCTCCAATCTCGTTTGAATCTCGCCGATAATCTCTTCTTAAATCTTGTCTAGAATCACATCTAGAACCTCCAATATAGCTGTCAATATCGAATTTCATTTCCAGTATTATCTTAAATATCGTCTTGCATCTCACCTGTAATCTCTTCTCGAATAACTTCTCGAATCTCATCTGGAATATGGAGTCTTGAAACTTTTCGCCGATCTCGAATCTCATGTCGAACCTCAAATATTGTCTTTCATCTTGAATCTCGTCCCAAATATCGTCTCGACTATCACCTTTATTCTCGTTTGAATCTCGCCTTTAATCTCTTCTCGAAATAAATCTCGAATCTCATCTAGAATCTGGAATCTTGAATCTTATCTCCGATCTCCTATCTAATGTAGAACCTCCAATATTGTCTTAAATATCGAATCTCGTCACAAATATCGTCTCGAATCTCGTTTCGAATATCAAATATCATCTAGGATCTCAAATATCGTCTAAAATCTTGTATCCAGCCTCTAGTATCTTCTCCAATATCGTCTCCAATCTCGTTTGAATCTCGCCGATAATCTCTTCTCGAATCTTGCCTAGAATCACATCCAGAACCTCCAACATAGCCGCCAAAATCGAATATCGTTTCCAATATTATCTCAAATATCGTCTTGCATCTCGCCTTTTAATCTTTTCTCGAATAACATCTCGAATTTCATCTTGAATCTGGAATCTTTAATCTTATCTCAGATCTCCATTCTTATGTACAACCTCTAATATTGTCCTAAATATCGAATCTCGTCATAAATATAGTCTCGAATCTCGTCTCGAATATAAAATATCATCTCGGGTCTCAAATATCGTCTGAAATATCGTGTCCCGCCTCTAATATCTTCTCCAATATCGCCTCTAGTCTCGTTTGAATCTCGCCTATAATCTCTTCTCGAATAACATCTCGGATCTCATCTGGAATCTAGAATCTTGAATGTCATCTCCGATCTCTCATGTCATGTAGAACCTCAAATATGGTCTTAAATATCGAGTCTCGTCACAAATATCGTCTTGAATCTCGTTTGAATCGTATCTCGTCTCGAATATCGTCTCCAATCTCGTCTAAAATCTTGTGTCGAATATCGACTCAAATATAACCTTAAATCGCACCTAGAATCTCGTATGGAACCTCCTCACGAAATTCTTTTTCAGTCTCGTGAAAAAAGTACGACTGATGTTTTTAACGAAAAAAATTGATGTTCAACCAAAAAATTTACATTTTCGCACTAAAACTTAATTTTCTAAAAAAATAGGAACTTCTAACAAACTATTTAAATTTATAACAAAACAGTTAAATTTTTAAACCAGGAAATTAATTTCCAACTAAAATATGAATGTTAAACAAACTAAAAAAATTTAACCAAGAATGGAACAGTTGTCTTTGAAGTTAGCATCCAGAGAGTGATTTTTTACGAAGAAGGTTAATATTCTACCACAAAAAACGAGTTTTCTACAAAATGCATAAATTTTTAACCAGAATTTTAAATTTTAAACTGAAGAATATAATTTTTTACCTAAAAACAGAGATGAATTTTCAACAATAATGATTAATCTTCGGCAAAAAAGAAGAATTTTTTACTATAAAAGACAAATTTTCTACCAAACATGGAATAGTTATATTTTCAGTTCACAAAAAATTTTTTTTAACCAGGAAAATCTTTTGCTTTATTTTTCAAAATTTTGGGAAATCATTTTAAATGTTTTCCTATCTTTTTCAATTATTCCTAAAAAATTATTTTTTTAAATAAAAAATCATTTTAAATTTTCCAGAAATCTCAAAAAAAAATTTTTATTCTATTGAAACCTATTAATCTTGACATGATTTGCATGATTTGTATTTTTTCCAATACTTATAAAATGTAAATATCTTGGAAAGTTTTCCTAAAGTCGTTTAAAATTCAAAAACATAAAAAAATGTTTAAAATCTTCTATATTCTTTTTCTATATATTTTGAAATCTTCTAAACCTATAATTAATAATTAAAAAATATTCGAAATCATTTCTAGTTTTTAGAATTTCATAGATCAGGGAAGATACCCATCAAGAAGTGAGGGTAAATGATAAGAAGGAAATTAGAGAAAGTGAGGTGTCATGAATTTGGGAAAGTAGTGAAAGTAAGGGTGAATGAGGGAAGGTAAGTATGGAAAAAAGAAAGTAAACGAAGGGAGAGTAATTAGGTGAAATAAGGAAGGGTAAGTAGTGGAAATGATTGAAAGGGTATTAGGAGAAGTGAGGTAAGAAAAATGAAGGGGAAAGTGGTAAAAGCACGTGTAAATGAGGAAAAGTGGGGGTAAATAAGCGTAGGACAAGTAAAAAAAGTGAAGGGTTGTAAAGAGAGGGGATATAAGGAGAGGGATGTAGCGGAAGTGAGAGTAAATGAGGATATGATAAATAGATGAACTAAGGGGAAAGAAGCAGAGGGTAAAAACAGAAATTGTCGTAAGGGTAGTAGCTTAAGAGAGGGAAAACAAGTGGAGGGAGATGTAGTAAAAGTAAGGGAAAAATAGTGAAGCGGATGTAGGGTAAGTAAAGGGAGATGAGGAGAGTGTATGAATAAGAAGTAAGGATAAATAAGGAGAGAAATAGTTCGAGAAGTTATGGTTTATAAAGTGAGAAAAGTAGCAGAATATAGGTAACTAGGTGAAATGATTGAATGGATAGTAGAAGAAGTAAGGTAAAATAATGGGAAGGAGAAGTTGTGAAAGTGAGAGGAAGTAGAAAAACAGAGAGGTTGTGAAGCGAGGGATCTAGCTGAAGTGAGGGTTATTGTGGAAGTGAGGGTTATTGCAGAAGTAAGGTTAAACAAGGAGAGGGTAAGTGTGCGAAAAAGAGAGTAAACGAGGGGAGGGTGATTAGGTGAAACAAGAGGATATTAAGGTAGTGGAAGTGAGGAAAAGTGAAGTTAACGAAAGTAGCGGAAGGGTGAGGTAAATGATGAGTTGAGGTTGAATGTTAGAAATGAGAGTGAAAAAGAGGAGAGTAAGTGAGTCAACTTACGAGACATAAGCGGAGGAAAAGCAGGGCAAGTGCGATCAAATGAGGGGATTAAAAGCAGGGGGAGTGGGGCTATTAAGAGGAAGTGAGTTGAGGGATGGGGGAAGTGGGGTATGGTACATAGAAGTAGTGTGTCAAATGAGGGGAGGTAAATTAGGGAAAGTGGATAGAGCGAAGGTAAGAGTGGTGAAGGAAAATGAGGGAACGGGAAAGAAAAGAAGGTAAGCAAAAATGAGTGTAGGGTAGGTAGAGGAAGCGTGGGGAAGCAGTGAAGTGAGGGAGGCCAGTGAATAAGATGAAGAAAGTGTTAGGAAGGTACTGTGGGTGAGTAGGGGTGGAAAATGATATTTGGGGGAGGAAAGTAAACAAAGTGGATTGTTGGCTGCAGAAGTGACGATATGAGAAAGTAAATGTCGAAGAAGTCGTAGAAGCGAGGGGTATGGAGGGTAAAGTGTGGGGAGGGTAAGTAATGCAAGAGAGGGGAAGTAGAAGAATGTGGTTGCCCGAAAAAATACAACAACAAAATCATTTCACTCTTTCATAATTTTCTGCTCAATTACTTGAGAAAACACTGGAGCCTTGTTTTACGTTTGCATAAAACATCAATCACATTATGCGAATAATGCATAAACATCTTTAGAACCGAGTCTTTTTTTAAGGGTCGACGAAATGGCATAAATACTTGCAGAAATATTGCGTCGGGTGATAAAAACAGAGAAAAAAAAAGAACTTACCTCGAAACTTTTATAAGGACGAAATAAAAGACAAGCATGAACGGCGGCGGATTTGCATTTCCCTCACCCTACTTGAGTCCTGGTTATTATGCGATCGATCTCCCGTCGATTGGCCACATAAATTCACCTTCTGACGTCTTACTCCCTATTCGTTATTCACGAAAATAAAATCCTGCAAAAAAAGAAAGAATAATGAATTAGTTTCTTGAGACTTACATTCGTCACTAAAGTGTGAGAAAATAGGAAGATACCATTTTTACTCGATCCATTTTTTCAATTCTATGAGAAAGATAATATTTTTAAAATTTATAAAAATTTTTTAATTTATATTATTTAAAATGAGAAACTAAAAAATCCCGTACTGTTCCTCTCCATCCTTCAATCTTCATCCCCTTTACCTAACTTTTTCATCCTCTACTTCCTCCTCCTCTGTCTACCCTAGTTCACACTGCCTGCTTTCTTACTCTCCTTTCCGAGACTTTACATCCTTTCTCCTACCTCCTTATCATCCCCTCATTTTTAATCATTTCTCCTGATTTACCTCCCCTCATTTCCATCACCAACTTCTTCCTTATTTAATTCCCTCCCTCCTCACTTCCCTCATACTACCACTTCCTTCCTCTACCTCCTCACTTCCCTCATACCACCACTTCCTCCCTCTATCTCCTCACTTCCCTCACACTACCTCTCCCTCCCTCCACCTCCTTACTTCCCTAATACTACCACTCGCTCCCTCTACCTCCTCACTTCCCTCATACTACCTCTCCCTCCCTCTACCTCCTCACGTCTCTCATACTACCACTCGCTTCCTCTGCATCATCACTTCCCTTATACTATCACTCCCTCCCTCTACCTCCCCATTTCTCCTAGTTACGCCCCCCTCATATCCCCTAATTATCCTACCCTCCTTCCCCACCACTTCACCTCCTTCTCACTTCAATCATAAAAATGTTTGAGAAAACGCTGAATTTTAAATAAAATATATGAATATTCAAAGAACTGTTAAATATGAAACTAAAAACAATGAATTTTAAAATAAATAGTTGCAATTTTAATCTAAAATGGAATAATTATATTTACATTAAAAAAAATTAATGTCCAACTGAAAAGTCGAATTTTTAACAACATAATTCAATTTTCAATCAAAGAAATAAATTTTAGAATGCAGTCATGATGACTTTTGAACTATAATAGTTCAATTTTTAGTTAAATTAATAATTTTTTATGCAGAAAAGTTAATTTTTACCAAATAGTTCAACATTCTACCTAAATATTTTAGTTCCACCCCCCCCCCCCGCCTTCTAAAAAAGAATTTCCAACAAGAGCGTTGAATTTTAAACCTAAAAGAATGATTTTCTAAAAAAATTGTAAAATTTTTAACTAAGTAACTAAGTTTTTAAACAAATAATAATCACTTTCTTAACCAAAAAGGATAAGATCAAAATCAAAAATGTAATGGGAGAGTATCTAACCAGAAGTAGTTGAATTTTTAAATAAAGAGAAGAAATTTCAACCAAAAGGGATCAATTTTCAGTTAAATTGTCTAATTTTTAAACAACATGAAAACGAATTTTTGACAACATAGGTAAATTTTCGACCAGACTAGAAATTTGGAAACTACAATGATGAATTATCAACGAAAACTATGATTTTTTAAAATAAAAGTTAAATTTAGAGAAAGTATTTGAATTTGAAACACTATTTGTTTAGAATTGCATCAGAAATTAAATTTCAACAAAACAGTTGAATTTAGAACAAAAAATAGCTTTTTTTAATAAAATTGTCAAATTTTTAAAAAGTTAAAATTTCCGTTTCTAAAATTAATTATCTTCCTAAAAAATAAATTTCAAAAAAAAGATTTAATTTCAACCAATGACACTAATTTGAACTAAATTATTTAATCTTCAACAACTCAAATGAATTTTCAACAAACGAGTCCAACTTTAAACTAAGGTGTTGAATTTTCAACCAAAAAGATGAGTTTTCAACAAAATTGTTGAATTTTTGACAAAATAACGTTGCTATGTTGCTTGATTTTTTTTGTATTAGTCGTATTGTTAGCGTTCGTTTGGGTTAGTGTTGTTGGTCACTTTCATTTGAGTTGGATTTGGTGCCTTAGTTACGTTAATTTAGGTTGGATTAAGTGTTTTAGTTTTTTGGTGGTTTTTTTGGTTGGTTTGGTTTTGCTGCCTAAGTTAGTTCAGGTTGAGTTGGCTGTGTTCGTTTAAATTATAAGTATTGGCTACGTGCGTTTCGGCTGGTTTTGTTGATTGCTTTCATGTTATTTTGTTTTGTTGATTGCGTGTATTTGGGTTGGTCATATTGGTTGCGTTAGTTTGGGTTAGTGTTCTTGGTTACGTTCGTTTGGGTTGGATTGGTTGTGTTCGTTTAAATTAGATGTGTCGACTACATTAGTTTCGGTTCTCTTTTTTGATTTCGTTTATTTCATTTCGTTATGTTCGTTGTATGTATTTTGATTGGTCGTATTGGCTGCGTTCGTTTAGGTTAATGTTCTTGGTTTAGATCGTTTAGGTTGGATTTGGTGTCCTAGTTTCTTTTATTTGAGTAGTTTGGTTTTGCTGCTTAAGTTTGTTCAGGTTGAATTCGTTTTGTTCTTTTAAATTATATGTATTGGCTACGTTCGTGTCGGTTAGCTATGTTGATTGCCTTCATTTTATTTTGTTTTGTTGGTTGCGTATATTTGGGTTGGTTATATTGGTTGCATTCGTTTAGGTTAGTGTTCTTGGTTAAGTTTAGTTGGTTTGAATTTTATGTATAAGTTACGTTCATTTGCGTTGGATTGGGTGTTTACGTTTTTTTTATTTGGTTGTTTTGGTTGTGCTGCTTAAGTTTGTTCAGGTTGAATTAGTTGTTTTCTTTTAAATTAATGTATTGGTTATGTTTGTTTCTGTTAGCTTTGTTGCTGCTTTCATTTTATTTTGTTTTTTAAGTTGTGTGTATTTAGGTTGGTCATATTGGTTGCGTTCGTTTGTGTTAGTGTTCTTAGTTACGTTCGTTTGGGTTAAATTTGATGTATTAGTTACGTTCATTTGCGTTGGATTGAGTGTTTACGTTTTTTTATTTGGTTTTTTAGGTTGTGTTGCTTACGTTTGTTCGGGCTGGGTTGGTTGTGTTCGTTTAAATTACATGTGCCGACTACATTAGTTTCGGTTCTCTTTTTTGATTTCCTTCATTTAATGTTGTTATGTTGGTTGCATGTATTTTGATTGGTCTTATTGGTTGCGTTCATTTAGGTTAATATTCTTAGTTTGGATCGTTTAGGTTGGATTTGGGGTCTTAGTTTCTTTTATTTAAGTAGTTTGGTTTTGCTGCTTAAGTTCGTTCAGGTTGAATTTGTTTGTTCTTTTAAATTATATGTATTAGCTACGTTCGTTTCGGTTAGCTTTGTTGATTGTCTTTATTGCTGCTTTCATTTTATTTATTTATTTTTTAATTTTGGTTGTTTGTATTTAGGTTGGTTATATTGGTTGCGTTCGTTTGGGTTAGTGTTCTTAGTTACGTTCGTTTAGGTTAAATTTGATGTATTAGTTACGTTAATTTGCATCGGATTGAATGTTTACGTTTTTTTTATTTGGTTGTTTTAGTTGTGTTTTGGTTGTTTTTTGATTTCGTTCATTTAATTTTCTTATGTAGATTGCGTGTGTTTAGGTTAGTGTTCTTGGTTTCGATCATTTGGGCTGGATTCGGTGTCCTAGTCTCTTTTAGTTAGGTAGTTAGGTTGTGTTGCTCACGTTCGTTCTGGTTGGATGGGTTTTTTTCGTTTAAATAATATATAAGAACGTTTGTTGCGGTTCCTTTTGTTAGTTGCCTTCATTTAATTTTGTTGTGTTGGTTGCGTGAATTTGGATTGTTCGTATTAGTTGAATTAGTTTGGCTTAGTGTTGTTGGTTACATTCGTTTAGGTTGGATTTGGTATCTTAGTGACAGTCATTTCGGTTAGATTAGGTTTTTTTTTATTTGTGTGTCTTAGTTTTGCTGCTCAAGTTCGTTAGGGAAATAAATTTAATAAGCATCTGAAGTTAATTCAAAACATTCAATACTGGAATTCCAAATTCAACTTTATACTGTTAAAAGTCGCCATGCCTTGGGGATCCAAAGTTTATTTTCCGATATGTTAATTAAATATCTGGCCAGAGTTTACGGCGTGAAATATCGCCAATAAAGCGAGTCTGTGACACGTAACAGGGCAAAAAAGCAACTCCAATTACTCCTCTTCCCACACCTCGCGGCTAATACGGAAGCCGCGGATTTTCGGTTTTTCGTTTAATTAAATACTTCCCATCATTTATTTTCAGATGCACAACCACTTGGTATTTTTATTTATCGCAAAAAACATAGTCAAAAGAATTGTAATTAGTAGTTTATATCGAGAAAAAATATTATCCATAGAATTCTAAAAAAATTTCATCGTTTCTTAAATTATTATACAGTAAATGAAAGTTAATGGTAGAAAATTGAACTATATTTGTTACCATGGTAATTCTTTTTGTTGCATAAGACTACTATTATATTTTTCGTTAAGAATTCTTTTTTTATTGTTAAGTATTTTGTTAACAATTCCACCATTTTGTTAAAAGGATATTATTTTTGCTTGAAAATTTAACTATTTTATATAAAATAATTTGATGTTTATTTTTTTTTTGTCTACTTCTCTATAATAAATTTTTTTTTAATATTGACTTTTATTTGCAAATTTTTACATGATATATTTCATCTGGTCAAAAGCATAACATCAAAAAATATATTTTGTAGAAAATTCTCCTACTTAGCTTAAAAATTCCACAATTTAGTTTAACTTTTTTTTTCACTCATCAGTTTGATTAAATTTGTTTTCTTCTGATGGAATAATTTTTCCTGAGTGATTTTTTAACTAAATATATAGCTATTTAGTTTTACTAGTTAATTATTTTGGCGAAAAATTCTTTTTTTTTAATTTAAATTAAACTCTTTTAACTTAAAATAAATGATTTTTTTGTAGATAATGTAATTTTTGATCAAAAATCATTTGGCTTTAATTGAAAATTCATCTGTTTGGTGAAAAGTGGTCCTTTTTAAATAAAAAATCACATAGTTGTTTAAAAATTCATACATTTTGTTGGAAAATTAACTGTTTTTTCAGAAGGTTATTCTTCTTAGTTAAAAATTCATTTCTTCACGTGCAATTTTAACTAAATATTTTCTTAAATGTTAATTTTAAAAGCTTTTTTAATTTAACCAGATATTCAAATATTGAACATTTTAGCTAAAAAGCATCTCGTTGAAAATTTAAGAATTTTATTCAACATACATTTATCGTAATTTTTTCCAATAAGGGGAAGTGGGGGGAATTTAGGCAGAACTTTAAAGGTGAAGTAGAGGAAGTAAGGGGAGGGGTGATATGAAAATTAGCGAAGGAGTGTGGGGGGAATTAGGAAAGGGAGAATAGAAGAAGTGAGTTGTGAGTAGGACTACTAGGGGAAATAATGGTAAATTAGGGGAGGGGAAGTAGGAAAAGTTCATGGCAATCAGTTTAAGGAAAATAGGGGATGTGAGCAGAAATTAGACGAAATTAGGGGTGCTGGAGTAAGTGACCGGAAATGTAGTGGAAACAAGGTGAAGAAGTAAGAACAATAGTGGAGAAATGAGGTAATGGGAATTAGAAGAAGTTATGTTAGGGGAAACATCAAAAGGGGGTGGAAGTGGGAGGTTAGGGAAGTGGGGGAATGAGGTAAGAAAAAGTGAAGCGAAATGCTGGTTGAGGAGGCAGGGGTCATGATAGAGGAGAAAAAATTTTAAGAGAGATGGGTACAAGTAGGGCAAGTGAGGAAAAAAAAGGAGAGGCTAAGTAGGAGAAGTGATAGGGGGGAAAGTATGAAAAGTAGGGGAAGTTAGGGGCATTGTAGAAGAGAGGATAAGTGAAGGTAGAAGCATGGGTAGGGAAAGTAGGAGAGGTAGTGAAAAATGATGGGAATGTATGAATAAGAAGTAACGATAAATAAGAGGAGAAATAAGTTACAATTTATAAAGTGAGAAAAGTAGCAGAATATAGGTAACTAGGTGAAATCAATGAATAGGTAGTAGAAAAAGTAAGGTAAAATAAGGGGAAAGAGAAGTAGTAAAAGTGAGGGTAAATAAGAGAAGAAACAGTAGGGCAAGTAGGGGATAAATAGTAAAGTGTTAATAGGGAAGCGAGGGTAAATGAAGAGAGGGGAAGTAGAAAACTAGAGGGCTTGTGAAGCGAGGGATGTAGCGGAAGTGAGGGTTATTACGGTAGTAAGGGAAACAAGGAGAGAAATGTGGACATGTGAGTTGAGGTTGAATGTTAGAAACGAGAGTGAATAAGGGGAGAGTAAGTAGGTCGTATGAGGAGAAATAAGCAGAGGAAAAGCAGGGAAAGTGCGTTAAAATTAGGGGATGGGTAATTTTATTCAACATTCAGTTATCGTAATTTTTTCCAATAAGGGGAAGTGGGGGGAATTTAGGCAGAACTTGGAAGCTGAAGTAGAGGAAGTAAGGGGAGGGGTGATATGAAAATTAAGGAAGGTGTGTGGGGGAAATTAGTAAAGGGAGAGTAGAAGAAGTGAGTGGTGTGTCAGAACTACTAGGGCAATTAAATGGAAAATTATAGGAGGGGAAGTAGAAAAAGTGAATGGAAATCAGGTAAAGGAAAATAGGGGATGTGAGTAGAACTTAGATGAAATTAGGGGTGCTGGAGTAGAGTAAGGGAATGGGAATAAAGGAAAAATAGGATGATAAAATAAGAACAATAGTGTGAAAATGAGGGAATAGAAACTAGGAGAAGTTATGGTGGGGGAAACATCAAAGAGGGGTGGGTGGAAGTGAAAGAATATGGAAGTGGGGGAATGAGGTAAGGAGAAGTGAAGCGAAATTTTGGATGAGGAGGCAGGGGTTATGATAGAGGGAAAGAAATATTTAGAGAGAGGGGTACAAATAGGGCAATTGAGAGAAAAGAAGGAGAGGGTAAGTAGGAGAATAAGAGGGGGAGCAAAGTAGGAAAAATGTGGGAAGAAAAGTAGTGGAAGTTAGGGGCGGGGTAGAAGAGAGAAGAAGCGAAGGTAATTATTTTGATCTGAAGTTGATAATTAAACTGATAAGCAAGAATCTGATATCCCGGTGTTTGCTCTGTACGAAATTGTTACTGAAAATAGATTTCAAATTCAGGATAAATAAATCAATTTCCATCTAATCAATTATTTCTTTGAAATCACAGATATCCTTTTTTAATTCAGCAAAATAAGATTCTCATTTTCGTGCATTAAAAGTAGCTAAAATTAATCAAGCTTGACGTTGCTTTTACTATAATCAGTGGAAGGTTTCTCAATTATATTTAATGAGAGTAGAGTCTAGTCTGACTTTATTTATATCAATATAACAAACAATGTCTGGACGTCAATAAATGAAAATTTAGGTTAATCAGAAATAAATCAACGCCAGACGTTTATTTCTATGGAGGTAAAGGGCAATAATCAGAATTGAGGGCAGGGTTTATTTATTATGTAAGTGGCGAAGGAGCTACAGAATGCGGATAATTAATTATATTGGAAGGTGGATAAAGGTAAAATATAATACTTTTTTTTTCTTTGGTCGAAAACAAATTTTAATCCAAAAATTTTGCATTTACTTATTCATATTTTTTGGTTGAAGTGACAGAAAGTGAGAGGAAATGAAAAGTATGGAAAATTAGGACTAGGAAGTGACTTGAGGTGTAGCAGGTAAAGTGATGGAAGGAAAAGTACTGGGGGAGGAGTTAAGATATTAGGGACAGGAAAGTAGGGGCAATCATGGGGCGGAAATTAAGGTGAAGTGGACGATGGGGAATTGCGAAAAGAAAGGTGAATGAAGAATAGGGAGGCTGGGGTAGGCAGGTCCGGGGTAGTTAATAAAAAAAAGTTTGGAAGCAAAATAGGAGATGGGAAGGAACGTGAGGGGTGAAAACTATTGGATGTTGCCGAGAGTGAAGAGGATCGTGGAAGTAAGGTGGCGTCAGAGGGACAGGGAGAATAATAAGAAATTAGAGGAGGGGAAGTATATACTGCCATACTAGGAATGTATAGGAAAGTATAGTGGGAGAAGAAAAGGAATATTTAGGTAGAAGGTAGGGAAAGTAAGGTTAAGGCTTGGAGTGTAATAAGAGTAAGTAGAGGAGGGACAGTGAGGGAAATAAAGAATGAGGAAGTAGGATAAGTGAAGGCAGGGGCAGTAGGGGAAGTAATCCGTAGAAAAGTAGAAGAAGTAAGGAGAAGGTAACTTTGATCAGCGAGTGGTGGAAACTAATGGTTGTGATGGGAAATAAGGGAGGTAACGGAAATGGAGCAGAGTAAGAGAGACCAGCAAGTAACGAGAAATTCAGGGAGGAAAAGTAGGGGAAATTATAAGTCCGAAACATCTGGTTGAATGAGAGGTAGGGAAGTAGGAGAAGTTAGGGGAGGAGAACTAGGAAAATGTAGGAAACGATGGAAGGAGAAATCAGGGGAAATAGGGTTAGAAGTAGAGAAAATCAAGAGGGGCTTGAAGGATAGTGAAGGTTATTAGAGGAGGGGAACTTAGGGCTGAGTAAGGGGAGAAAAAAGGGAAATGTTGACTGGGGAAGTAAGAAGAAGGAAAGTGTCGATTGAAGAGGTTGAGAAAGAGAAAGGTAGCAATGGTTGAAGTATAGAGAATGAAATTTGAGGGTAGAAATTTAATTATTTGGTTAAAAATTCATACATTTTGTTGTAAATTTGTCTATTTTGTTAGAAAATTAACTTTTTAGGTCCAAAATCCGTATTTTGGATTTAAAATTTAAGGCTTTGGTTAAAAACTTTCTTTTCTTAAAAAGTAATTTTTTCCTTGCAGATTCAAAATCTTAGTTTAAATTTATTTTTTTTTGAAATTTAACTATTTGGATACAATTTTGCTTTTTTTATAAATTAATTTTTTAAATTAAAAATTTAGGTAATCTAATTGAAAATATAATATTTTATTATAAAATCCATCTTTTTCGTCGACAATTGAACTATTTTGTTAAAAATTCTTTTTTTTCGTTAAAAATTATTTTTTGACTAACGGTTTAACATTTTTATTTATGGTTGAGATATGTATTTTCCTTTAAAAATTCTCTCTTTTAGTATAAAATTAATCTGCAGTTAAAAATTAAACCATTTTGTTGAAAATTCAACTATTTTTTTTTTAATTATATTTTTGTGTTAAAATTGATTTTTTAGTTTGCAAGTTCATATTTGGTTAAAAATCTCTTTTTGGTTTAAAGATTTATCATTTTAAATTAAAATTAATTTCTTTGCTTGAAAATTGAACTATTTTCAAAAAAAAAATTTTGTTTTATTGAATGCTGATTTTTTAACTGAAAATTTAACTATTCCATTTGTGGTCAAAATTTATCTTTTTTTAATAAAAATTCTAACATTCGATTAACAGTTCACACATTTTGTTGAAAATTCATCTTGCTCTTGTTTAAAAATTAATTGTTTAAACTTAAAATTTTACTATTCTATTTTCGTTTGAAAACTGACCTATTGTGGTTAAAAATTGAACAATTTTATTGAAAATTTAAGTATTTGGTTAAAAATCTCTTTTTAAAGTGAAACTTCTTTTGGGACGAGAGTGAATTGAAAATACGACCGAACGTTCGTACGTTCGGTCGTTTTTTCAGTCGTAGTCTCTTTCCCTCTCTTACAAGTAGTATACTTTCTCCACCTCCTCTCTGTAATCGCGTCTCCCTTTTGCGCGGCGATTCGCCACTGCTAACTCCCCACTACTGCCACCGCTATTTTTCCTAAATTCATTTTTTGGCTACAAATCGATGTTTTTCAACTAAGTTTAATTAAAAATTCTACAATTTTGTTGACAATTGGTCTCTTTTGGTCCCTTGGTCGAGAATTCATCGTTTTAGTTGAAAGCTCATGTTTATTCCTACACTTAGCAAAAGGGCAATAATCAGAGTTAAGGGCAGTGTTTATTTATTATTTAAGTGGCAGGAGAGTCGCAGAGTGAGTTTAATGAATTATATTGAATGCTTGATGAAGGTAAAAAAAAATTTTTTAATTGTACGTCTTAATAGAGTAATTAATATAATCTCTGAGGCGAGTCTCGGCGAGCAAATGTCTCACTCTCAGACTGCGAAATTAATATTATTAAGGGTAATGGTAATTGGAAAGACACCTTGGGCAAATATTTCAACTTCAGAGGGAAGAACCAGCCGGCACTGAGTGAGAAAAAAGAAAAAGAGACTTTCCTTTCTTTATTAAAAGAATACTCCCGTATAATTATATTATTTGGGGCTTTACGATTCAAGTTAATTAAATAACACTGGTAACCGAAGTCAATTGTGTAAACACTTCATTCATTTAGGTTGTTTTATTTAATGCTATATAATATCGGACTTGACAGTCTAAAATTCTTTCAAAATAGGGGGAATAGGCTGATTTTTAAGAAAATAAGGGAATTAATTATTTAGAGTAAAATTAATATAGATTGAATATTGAAATAAATATGAAACTATTTAAATATTTCAGATTTTGTGTCAAATGATGTTGCATTTTCAACAAAATAGTTGAATTTTCAAAAAAAAAGTTTATTTTCCAATAAAAAGATAAATTTTTGGTAAAAAAGATTAACTTTTAATCGAACAGATTTATTTTAATTAGGATAAATGCATTTTATACTAAAATGATGAATACCTATTTCGAGCACTCGAATTTAAAAAAAAAAAAATTTAAGCAAGATTAACTCACAAGCAAGAAGAATTATTCATTACTAAAAAAGACGATTTTTAATCAAATACCTGAGTTTTCAAAGAAATAGTTGAATTCTAAATAAAATTGTATTAATTTTCAACCATAATGATGAATTTCGAACAAAAGAGTTTTATTTTTTATTGCTTAGTTTTATTTTTATCCAAAACGATGAATTTTGAGATAAAATATTGAATACTTATTTCAACTACTCAAATTTTCAACCAAAAAGATTAATTTTTAAACAGGAAAAAACGAATTGGTAAAAAAATTGATTATTTTTAACCCAAGAAATAAAATGTAAATTTGCAGTTAAGAATCCTTCCCTTAATCTTAACCTTAATCTTATGATTATAAGATTAGTTTTTTGCTAAAAAAATACGATTTTTCAATATAATGCATGAATTTTAGAAAAAATATTTTGAATTATAAACTACAAAATATCAATTTTCAACAAAATGTGGGATAGTTAAAAAAATTATTTGCTATAAAATAATCAATTCTCGACTTAAATAATGGAATTTTTATTTAGAATACTAAGTAGTACAATTTTTTATTTCAAAAAACTTTCAGAAAAACATAATATTTTTAAATAATTATTTGATTTTAAACAAAGTGATGATTTTTCAATTAAAATTATGAACTTCCAACTACAATAGTTGAATTTGGAACCAAAAAGGTTATTTTTAAAATAAAATAATTTAATTCTTAACCGAGAAAATTAATTTTTACCAAAAAAGAGGAAATAGGTAAAATTTTTTGTGAAAACATTAATTTTCCACTAGAAACAAATTTTGAAGAAAAAGATGAATATGAGAGAAAAGAGTTCAACTTTCAACCAAGTAGTTTTATTTTCAATAAAAAAGAATAATTTTTAAACAAGAAGATTAAGTCTCTACTAAAAAGACGTCTTTTCAACAAAATACATAAATTGTCACCGAAATAGTTTAATTTTGAACGAAAAATAAATTTATATAAATTCATATAAAAAATTAATATTTTTGGTTAAATATTGATCAAATTAGTTAAAAACTCATCATATTTTGGATACAAATAAAACTACTTGGTGGAAGGTAAATTCTTTTTTTAACATTTTTCTTTTGCTGGAAAAAATATCATTTTTAAACTGAAAAATTAACTTTTCAATTTTAGATTTGAATATCATTTTTTGCTTTAAAACCTAATTATTTTTGGTTAAAAATGCATTTTTTAAACTATAAATTCAAATATTGAATTTTTTTGTAAATTCATCTTTCTGGTTGAAAATTTGTTTCTTGTTGAAAAATTAATTTTTTTAACTGCAAAATTAACTATTCAATTTTAGATTGACATAATATTTTTTGCTTAAGAAATGAACTATTTGAAAATTTAATTATTTTTGGTTGAAAATGAATTTTTTAAACTATAAATTCAAAGATTGCATTTTTTCAAATTCATCTTTCTGGTTGAAAAATTATTTTTTGTTGGAAAATTCAATTTTTCAACTGATTCATAGAAGATC
>JAAAKG020168431.1:0-54169 GCA_010014905.2 Druon quercuslanigerum | reverse complement strand
AAGGCTCCGAGACTCAGAAGACGTGCGCAAAGACGTATAACCTAATTATGAAAGAAGGTTATGTTCCCCAGGGTTCAGCGTGCATTTCAAAAAAAAAAATTAGTTATAATAAAAAAATATATATAACACAACATTAAAAAGTGTTCACAAATACTGTTGTGCCGTGAATTACGTGTTTTTTTAATTGGAGTTGATTTTCATTAATGTAACGGTAGATGAGTAATATTTGTCGTTTGACAAGTGTCAAAATCGTTGTAATTAGAACTTAATTAATATACTAAAGTGAACATCTGCAGGCTGGAAACGATTAATTGGTAATAAAATCTGCTGTTTTACTTATTGAATTAAATGTGGGAATCAAACGCTTTTGACGTCAAGAGTAACGGTAAATATCATGAGCTGTAAGTGTACTTTTTTTAAATTACCACTGCAAATACTAGTGCTCGGATTGATTTATGTTTATAACAAATTTGATGTATACCAATTATTGTATTATATCTTGCAGGTATAACAGCTATTTAGAACTGAGATAAGTACTTTCATACATTTAAAACATAATATATCGAAAGTTTAATTCAATTATTAATATTTTCTTATTTAGAATTTTTTTATTTTCCACAGATTCTTAAATTTATAAAAATAGTTACTGCAAGGAAAAATGTAAGTCGTATGTTTATAAAAATTGCAACGATGAATCTGCGAATCAAATCATGAGAGTTAAGAAACGGTGAATTATTCCTATAAACTGGATGTCCAGCGACCTTGAAACCTGGACTTCTCCTGGATTTTTTTACAAGAACCTTAAGTTAATTTTTTTTTTGAAATAGTTATTTTATTGAAATATAAAAAGTAATTTAAATCTTTTAGTCTATTAAAAAGAAACATCTCATTTCAAATAAATCTTGCTACTAATTTTTTTATTTATCAACATATAATTTCTCTTTTATTCATTACAGAATAAATACAGAGATTTCTACGCATTTTTTGTACACTGTACCAATTATTTTATAAATTGAAATATACAGACTTTAATATTGTGAATGATTCTATAAGCTTTTGATTTTGTCTCCACTAATATAGAATGTTAAAGTATACATTTTTAGTGGTATTTAACTTACAAATTATAAAAATTATTAACTCAAATCCTCGATGGTAACTCAGTTTCAGAATTAGAATGAGTCATGGCCTTATAACGCATTTTTCAAGAGTTTCAACACTCGGTTCTTTGTAAATACCAGATTACACTGAAGACATTGTAGATAGACACACTAAAGATTTCAAAATGTTTCAAAGATTTTAAAATATTTAAAAGGATTTTGAACATTTAACGAAAGCGTGCCTGTCAGATTTAAGAAAATCACATAACAATTTCACAGAGCTTTTAAACGGTTCAAATGGTTTCAAAGATTTCTAAAGGGGATTTTAAAAAGGTTTTTAGGATGTAAAAAAATTTTTTAATCACAATACACCAGAGGTCGAAGTTTTTTAAAAAATTTGGAAGATTTAAAAACATTTGATAAAGATTTAAATCTTTGTAACATCTTTTTTATCAATTGAAATCATTGAATTATTTGAAATCAAAAATTAGTAAAAATCTTTTCAAATCTTCTAAAATGTTTTAAAACCTTTTAAAATCTTTGCAAATGTTTTAAAAACTTTCACATCTGGTGTACTGTAGCTTAAATTTTTTTTTAAATCTTCAAAACATTTAAATTACTTTTTGTATTTCAATAAAAAAACCTATTTCAAAAGAAAACAAAATTAACTTAAGGTTCTTGTAAAAAATTCCAGGAGACGTCCAGGTTTTTAAGGTCGCTGGACACACAGTTTATAAGAATAATTCGCCGCTTCTTAATATTTAATATTTAATTAATTAATTACTATTTGCCAATACTCTTGTCGTTAAAAGCGTATGATTCTCATATTTAATTAAATAAGTTAAACAGCAAATTTTATTGCCAATGAATCACTTCCAACCTGCATATGTTCACTTTAATTAATTAATTAAGTTCGAATTACAACGATTTCGACACTTGTCAAACGACAAATATTACTCATGTACCGTTACATTAGTGAAAATCAACTCCAATTTAAAAAAAACACGTAAAGCACGCCCCAACAGTATTTGTGAACACTTTTTAATGTTGCGTTACACTTTTTTAAATTTAATAACTAATTTTTTTTTTTAAATTCGCGTTGAACTCTGGGGAACATAACCTTCTTTCATAATTAGGTTATATGTCTTTGCGCACGTCTTCTGAGTCTCGGAGCCTTTGACCAATCAGCGCAAGATCTCGAGTGCGGGAAATTTGAAAACCAAATTGAAATTCCCTATGTAAAACTTTGTTGCATTAAACAGATGCACAACGGGTTGCATTTTATGTTAATGTTATAATCATCATATTCCCTATGAATACAAAGTAAACGCCCTTACTATATATATGGCTCCGTACTATGCAAAATTAAACCTGAAAAAATTCGACTTTTAAGTTTTGGTGATCGACTTCCCTGATTTGTTCATTTACTGTAAAAACAAATTCCCTTTCTTTTAAATCTGTTTACATTAACCCGGGATCTTTAAATTAAAATGGAAAAGCTTGGTTTTCGAAAAAATGAAAAAAATGAAGATGTTACTTGTTATTAACTTCTTGTACATTAAAGTTTAGCTGACTTTTAAGAAATGTTCTAATAATAATGTACATTCAATAAGTTTTTATTTTGACCCTTCCAATTTCCTTTTATTGTCATGACGGGAAAATTCTCCAATAATGCAAAATAACAGCTCTGTGTCAAGTGCATGCTGGCGACGGTAGTTTTTTATTTCTTAAATAAAAGTTTTTTTTATTCGATAAGTGACAAGTTTACAAGTATTTTTGGCTAATTTTGAATTGCTTAAACAGTTATTATTTGTTTGAACCATTTTATCACCTGTTATGTTTAAAAAGTTACTTTCTCAGTGATACATGATACAGTTAATGGATCTCAAGAATAATATTTCTTGTTTAAAATATTTTTAACTATTTAAACAATTTGGATTGGTTAATACATTTTTTCGTATATTATTATCTTGAATTAATGACATTTCTTAATTGTAATTTTTTTAAACTGTACAAAAAAATACCAAATGAACAAACAAATACTTTTAAAAACAATGATCCTATGTTTTCTTGTATGTGATTGTAGAACAATATTTCACAATACAATATTTACAATATTTTACATTTTTTAAATTGAAGCGTTTGACGTCATGAAAAAACTTTTAATTTTACTTAAATTATTATGTCAAAATACAAATCTTTACAACTTGATACGAACTTTCACAAAGATGAAACATGTATTTAAAAAACTATACTAATAATTATGTGGTAAATTATAGTACTTTACTGAAAAAAATAAAAATTAAAAAAAATATTACATGTTTGCCAAGAACTTTGGCTATTCTAATGAGTCATATATGTTTAAGCAGAGGAAAACATTTTTAGAAGAAAGTACAAAGGCTCAGACCATTGTTACAGCAACCTACAAATAAATGCAATAAATTACAACAAAAATTACAGGAAAGTACAACTTTTGTCTGCTATTCCTACGAATGTTGTACTTTTTTCTGTATAATGTCATATTTTATTGTAGTTTCGAATTGCTACAACAGCTTACAAAAAAGTATAACTAGAAGAATTTACAACGAAAAGAATCTACATGAATTTCTAGGTCTCGCATCCAAAATGTTTTTTTTCGACCTAACATAAGGTTATACTATTCTGCCATTCCTTTAATGTTTAACCATAGAATATTTTTTGTAATAGCTATCATTTACACATCTTTATTTAAAATATCTCATTACATTATAATTATTTGTCATTTTAGGTCGAAAAAGAACCTCTTTTTGTCTGCAAATGCTGTTAATTCTTATAGATTCTTCTAGTTTTGCTTTTTTATAAATTTTTGTAGGAAATTAAGACCACAATAAAATATAAAATTACACAAAAAAGTACAAAATTTGTCCGAATAATAGACAAAAATTGAAATTTCCTGTAATTTTTTTTGTATTATATTAAATTTATTTGTAGGTTCCTGTAAAAAAAATTTAGTTTTCTGTACATTGTTGTAAGTAAATTGTAAATTGAAACTGTAAATTGAAAATGTACCTTTTTTGGTACAGAACTAATCTTTTTGTTTTAAAATTTCCCCTTTGTTTTGTTAAGCATGCATTGTTGTAAGAATTTTGTTACCACTGAAACAGCACAAAAAATCGAATTTTCAGACCACCGAATGTAGACAGGAAGACGGTAATCTTTTTCTGATTGCCTGAGTTCATCAGGAATTAAATTGGGGTAAAAATAATAGCAGTGTCTGTTCTGAATAGTAGCATCACCTGAGAAGGTTGTAATTTCTGTCTATATCATTGTTATACTGTGGTATGAGTGACGATTATGGCAAACCAGACCCGAGCTCTTGTCCATGCATATTCCATATTGCATCACGTATACGCCATTCCTCTCGAGTTGATTGAACCTAGAACGTTCCAGATACTTATGTTTTTTATACTGTGATAATGGGCTTCTTGCACCTGTCACGATGATCTGAGTGTTAGAGTCAATTGCGAATGACATGATGCCGACACTTAAAATGAGTGAAATTATGACCATAGTTTATTGCTATTCCAGTTAGGGTTTTACTGTCAAGTACTTTCATATAGAAAGTTTTGGAAAAATATATTGAGAAAGTTGGAATTAACTTGTTGAGTTCGGACATCTAATATTTGATAGGTGAATGAAGTATATTTGTTAAAATTACAAGTTTTTATGAAACTCATATTTATCAAAGAAAAACAGGATGATCGCAAGTCCAAGAAAACCTTAATGTCAGGGAAAAGTCGGGGATTTTTTTTTAAATTCTCGCAACAGTGACGTAATTTCTATAAGAGGTACTTCAAACAACTGTCAAGGATAATAAATTTAAATTTTTAATTTAAAATTGTTTTATTCGTTTAAAAAATATCTGCGTTAAAACCAGTAGCAGATTAAGATTCTGGCCCTTGAATATTAATGGTCAGTGTAAATGAAAAATTGGTCAGCGATAAATTAAGAAAATATTTCCATTTTTCCTGTTTTTCTTATATTCGATTATATTTTTAGTTGAAAAATGTATTGTTTTTTTGAGAATTTAACAATTTTCTTCAAAAGTTGTGGGGTTGAAAATTTAACTGTTTTGGCAGAAAATTTACTTTTTTAAATCTATATTTTGGTGTTGAAAATTCAATTGAAATCTTTCTAGGCTAAGCATTTTTCTGTTTTCTTCAAAATTCGTCTTTTTAGTTGGAAATTCATCTATTTTTGTACAAATTGTATCTTTATTGTTACAAATTACAACTGTTTGGTTGAATATTAATTTGTTTTGGTGGAGGATTCGATTATTTTATTACAAATGTACATTTTTCGTTGAATCTAATGGTATGGAATCTAACGGTATTTATGGTTAAAAATTAAATTACTAGTTTGAAAGTTGAACCACTTTGTTAAAAAAACATTTTTATGTTTTGAAAATTCATCACTGCAGTTAAAAATTATTCGCTTTGGTTCAAATTTAAACTACTTTTGTGAAAGTTGTTTTGCTTTCTTATTTGCAAATTCAACAACGGGGTTAAAAGTTCAACTTATTTTTTAATCTCTTTTTTATTTTCTTTGTAAATTCATCTCTGGCTGAAAAGTTACTTATCTTGTGGAAAATGTGTTTTTTCAGATGAAAATTCATCTTTTTGGTACAGAACTAATCTTTTTGTTCTGAAATTTATTTATTTTTTTGTTAAAAAAGCAAATGTTTAATTGAAAATAAAATTTTTGTTAAAAACTGATATTCTCGCGTTGCAAATTTAACGATGTTAGAGGACATTTGTATTTTGACTTGAAAGTTGAACAGTTTGTATGAAGTTTTTTGTCATGTTTGACAAAAAAAAATTTTGTTTAAATTTTTTATTTTTTGGTTGGAAAATTCATTTGTTTGTTGCAAAACTTATCTCTTTGGTTGCAAATTTGACTATTTTCTTTAAAATAGAAATGTTTTTGGTTGAAGCCTAATCATTTTTTATTAAAAAATTGACCATTTGATGGAGAATTTAACTATTTGGTTAAAAGTTCAACCATTTTTTTTCACAAATTCGTCTCTTTTGCTTTAAAATTCAACTACCCACACAATACCTGAAAAATACCCTTAAAACCAAAAATATCAATTCTTCATGAAATCGACCTTTTAAGTACTGTATTCTGTTTTTTTTTACTTAAAATTATTAATATTCGTTTAGAGTAATACTTATTATCATTGGTTAATTAATTTTTATTTACTTAAACAAATGGAATTTGTATAAATTTTTTTCACGAAGATTTTTTTTTCCGTTACAATTATTACTGTTAGTCTAGTGGAATATTTAATAACATTGGTTCATTAATTTTTATTTATTTACACAAATGGAATTTGTTTAAACAGTTTTTTTCGAGAATTCGTTGTTTTCCCTAAAAAATTATTATTACTGGTTTAATGGAATATTGATTAACATTAGCTAATTAATTTTCAATTATTTAAAAAATGAAATTTGTTTAAATAATTTGGTTTCGAATTTTTTTTCAAGAAAAATTATTACTGTGGGTCTAGTGGAATATTTATCAATATTGGTTCATTAATTTTTTAATCATGTAAAAAAAGTTATTATTTGAATAATATTATTTGTTGAAAATAAACAATAATTTATTGTTGCAACAATTGCAAAATATTTGAAAATAAATTTATGTCACTCAATGAAAACAAACTGCCAAATCAACGAATTTTTGAGAAAAAAAAACATTTTTGACACAAATGGGATTTATGTAAATAATTAAAAATTTATTAAACAATGTTGTTAAATATTTCACTAGACCAATAGTAATATTTTTTATTAAAAAAATTAATCAAACAATGTTGATAAATATTCCACTAAAGAAATATTAAGAATTTTTAATGAAAAAATTATTTAAATAAATTCGATTTGTTTAAACACTAAAAAATTAAAGAACCAATGTTTAAAAATATTCCATTGGTCTAATAGTAATAATTTTTAGGGGGGAAATGAATTTAAAAAAAAATTATTTAAACAAATCCCATTTGTTTAATAGAAAGGCTAAACTTTCGGCCGTGTGAAGCAAAATAATAAGGTTAGGTGAAATGAAAGAAGGTTGACGGTTTTTCTAAGAGGTCAAAATTGTTATAACTCAAAAAAGTTACTATTTAAACAATAAGGCAATAGAACGCAAAAAAGTATTATAGATTTTAAGCATAATTTAAACAGATTTTTTTAAAATTTGTGAGTATTATATATTACGATAATATTCAAGGAATAAAATAAAAATATGTAATAGTAATAAAATAAAAGATCAAAATTCAAGGCCATAACAAATTCTGCGATATAAAATGCAGATTACACAAGCATAATTCTTTTGTTAAAGCTATTATTTTTATTCTATTTTCACAAGTTTTGTAGTAACCATTTTACTTTGCACAAGTCTTAACTTTTAAGAGAACCTTCAACCTCGCATTTGACCTATTTTTTTTATCTCATACTGTCGAAGCCAACTTAATATTTTTCACCTTGATTTTTCCGTATGAAGTGCGAAGCACTTAAAAATTGTTTAGAAGAATTGAGAATTGCTTTAAAATGGTTTAGTTTCCATGCTTAAACTTTGGCTTTCAATTAAAAATGCTTCAATTTCCAATGTTTACATATAATTTTTGTGAATTTTATGTACTCTTAAAAATATAAATTTTTAGTACATGCCATTATTTAATATACATTTTGTATTTCCAATGGTGGGAACATTCAACAATTATGTAATATTTTACAGAATAGTAATATATGTATGATGGCACAATATGCGCTTATGATTTACCATTGACATTTCACGCACCATGATATTTGTTTTACTCACTTTCGAATTCCTTCGCATTGTAAGTAATAGTTTACTTCAATTTATTCTACTACAAATGCAGAATATTCCAATGTTAAACGTAAAACGTACAATCAATTGAAAATTCGTTTCATCTATTTTGTTCCTATAATTTGGGGTTGGAACAGGGAATTTGTGAAAAAATCATAGGCCTCATTTAGAAGAGGCAATTTTTTAAAAATATTTCAATTTTAACCAGGATTAGTGGATTTTCTAAAAGAATCATAATTCTAAGTTGGAACAGGGGATTTCAGTAAAGAATTGAGGCACTGAGAATGACAACTAGGTATAGCCTACTTGAAGTAGCCCTCTTAATCATGTTTTTTTCAATTGTTATTGAGGGCCATCTCCAAGTGGGCTTTATCTATAGTTGTCACTCATTTCCTCAATTCTAATTTATACTTTCAGGCAGGATATTTTTAAAAAGATTTATAATTATATGTAGAAACAGGGAATAAACAAAAAAAAATGTTTTTAAAATTTCGCATGAAGAAAGTAAATTATCAGGACTTGGAATAGGACATTTTTCAACAGAATTATAATTCGCGGTTGCAAAATAGAATTTCCTTAAAAAAAAATATTTTTTATTTTGTGAAAGGGAAGTTTCGTGGACTATTTGATGGACAAATCATTTATTTTGCAGAGAATTTGTCTTTTCAGTAGAAAATTCGTCTTCTTGATTGAAAATTAAACCACTTTGTTTAAAATTAAACTAGTTTCTTAACAAATTATTTTATTGGTTGATAATACATCAATTGGCCAGAAAATTTATATATTTTCTTAAAAATTAATGTTTTTTTTTTTAAATTAGTCTTATTTGGTAGAAAATTATTATTCCTAATTAGTTGGAAATTCATATTTTTGTTTGGAAATTAAACTATTTGGTTGAAAATTCCACAATTTGGCTAATTTGGAATTACATTGTAAACGTTCATTTCGTTGCCTGAACATTCATCATCATAGTTGGAAATTCATTTCTCTGGTTACAAATTCACAGTTTTTCTAGAAAGCTGTTCATTTTGAGTTGAAAAATAAACGATTTGATTGATTTTTTTTCTTCCTTAATTGTACAATGTTTTTTATCTGAAATATCAACTAATACATTTATCGTTAAGAATTAATTTTTTTTCGTTAAGAAAAGAACTATTTGATAAAGAGATGAACTACTTTGTGCAAAATTTATTTTTTGGTTGTTAAGGACCCATACATCTATCAAAAATTCATCCTTTAGTTGCAAAATTTAACTATACTGTGTAAAAGTTCTTGGTGAAAAATCAATTTGTTTGTTAAAAATTAATTTTATTGCTTGATGATTCATCTTTTGGTCATAACATTCAACTATTTTCTTGAAAAATCATGTATTTTGTTGAAAATTAGTATTATATGGTAGAAAATTAATTTTCTTGGATATAAATTCATCTTTTTGTTTAGCAATTCAAGTACTTGGTCGAAAATTGATTTTTTTGATGAATATTCAAATTGTTGTAGAAAATTAGTCTTTTTGGTGAAAGTTTAACAATTTGGTTCATTTTTTGCTTTCTTGACTCAAAAATCTTGTTTGTTTTTTTTATATGTAATAATTTTCATTTGAGGTTCACTTTACACATCGAAATTTTGTTGGTAGTTATAATTTTGGCTTTAGGATCAAGAGTTTCCGTAAAGAATTATAATTTGTCTTGGAACGGATAATTTTTGACTTAGAATCGTGAATTTTTTTAACTAATTTTAAGTCTGATTTAGAAGAAGGGAATTTAAGAAAATTCCCCGTTCAAAATTAGAATTATAATTTTTTTACAAAATTCCCTGTCATAAATCAAAAATCTTTGAAATGTTGAAATGTTGAAATCTTTTAAATCTTGTAAAGATTTTGTAAGTTGACCAGCAGAAAACCGGGAAACTAACCCTTCGAGTACACACTGGGTCACAATGACCCTGTAACCGACTTTGACCAGAAATAGAGCTTAGGCGTTTGAAAAATTGCGGTACCGTCGCCTTATAAGTATAGTTCGATGTCCCGAATAAAGTTTTAGACAGTTTGTGTAGCGTGCCGACTCATCAGTCGTCGTTGAGAAGCTATTGAAATTGAATCAGGGTCAGTGTGACCCATGTGTGTACTTCACGTGGAATTCACTGAAATTTTGATTTTTTTTCATCAATTATGAACGTTTTTTTAGTGAAGAAGTGCCAAAAACGTTTTTTTAAGTTTGTACAAGGGCACACGGCCATGTCCATCTGCCCAGCGACCAATGAACGATGACGATCGCGCGTGCATGTGCAACGATTTATAAATAAGTATGAGTAACTACATCATTGTATAACAAAAGCTTTTTTAAAATTTTTTTTATGACGAAAAAAATTGGTTTCACTCAGATATGTGAAAGAATCACTATTTTTTACACATTTCAAATCACCTTTGTCAGTATGCGAAATAAATACCTTTCTTTGTAAGATCCAATTAGGGCACTTTTTTTAATAATAAGGCATACTTTAAGAGTATTTACATAAATTCATAGCTAAATGTATTAATACTGTAATTAATACTTTAAAAAATACCTTTAAATTGTGGTAAGTAAAAATTTTCAGTAGTTGTGAAGTTATAGGCAACCAAAAAATGAACTGGGTCATTGTGACCCAGTGTGTATAAAATGTTTAAAAAAATAGGTGTGTACTCGAAGGGTTAAAATCGTCCAAACAGGTATATACCCTGTAAACACTTGCTTGTTATAGTTCTGTAAAATAAAAACCATTTCGTTCTTTCGAAGTAAAAAATAAGATGAGAAAACTACTTCAAGTATATTCAAGTATAAATATACTGTCAAGCGGGTTAATGATGGGTCACCGTGGATACATATGGAAATGGTCAATTTTTAGCCTGGTTGATGGTAATTTTTTCACCTGCGATAATTGTTGCTTATTAACATGAAATGAAAATGTCAATTTAGGAACCAGTATCTTGGAAAATATGTGATAAAACGTCTTTCCTGTTTATTAAATAGTGTTAAAAATAACTGTAGCCTGCGGAAATTACCCTCCTATGTGTGTTTCGAACATTTGATGTAGGAAAGTTTTAGCGGAGCTGTTTGCATCCGAGAGGCAGCCTTCTCTCATAAAGCCACCGAGGACGATCATTCATCAAGGCCGTTTGGAAACTGGATAACGATATTCGACTGATCTGATCACCCATTTTATAAAGACCCCTTTTCAACACTTACTTGACTTTCTTTAAACTCCAATCCGGTTTGCAAGTTGCATACTAATAATTTTCCTAGGACCTAGTTTGCATCAGAATTTAGTTACCGTTTCCTTCTCCACCTTCAGGTGTGTCTAACAGTTCAGTGACGTAATTGACGAATTCTACAACTATCTGTTTCTTCTTTCTTCTCCGAAAAAAGAAGTAATCTTGGAAAATCAGGGATTGTCAGTGAAAACTCTTTTTCCTATTTATATAAATCCTCTTTTCTCCTCTACTTTCAAGAAACTTCCTTCTGTGCCCTTTTTTGTTTTCTCAGATAAGTGCAAGATAAATTAATAGAACCCAATAAAAAAATTCAACTGTATATGGAAAAAATGCTTTTTTTTATATTGAAAAGACTAATAAATTCTCTAGCATTTTAGCCCTGTAGGAGCTCAAACAAACTGGTCTTACGGAAAACTTCATAACGTTTAGACAGTTAGTATATTTTTTTGTTCAGAATTCATCTCTTTTTGCTAAAAATTACACTATTAGGTTGAAAATTTAACTTTTATTTTTTAAATTAAACTATTTCGTTAAATTCACCTTTCTTGGTTGAAAGTTTAATTATTTTATTAAATAATCAGTTTCTTGTTCAACGACTTAATTATTTTGTTGAAAATTAGTTTTTTTTGTTAAAAATTATTTGTTTGAACTGCAAATTTAACTAATTCACTGTTGGTAGAAAATTGATAGTTTTTAGTAAAAGTCAACCTTCTTGTTGGAAAATTATCTCGTTGTTTTCTTCAAAATCAATTTTTCAACCAAAAATTGAACTATTCAACTTTTTTTGGTGAAAATTTATATTTTTGATTTGCAAATTTAACTATTTTGTTGAAAAATTATGTTTTTGAGTTGAAAATTCAACTATATTTTTGAAAATACATCTTTATAGGCTAGAGATTCAACAATTTTGTTGAATTTTTTTTCTTTCTTGACTGATAAATCTTTTTTGGTGAAAAAATCAACTGCTTTGAGGAAAATTCGTATTTTTTGTATAGATTCAACTACTTTTCATTTAAACATATTTTTCCGCTGAAATATAAACTGCTTCATTTTTGGGGGAAATTCATCTATTTTGTGTACAATTCATTTTGTTGGTTGGAAATTTATCACTTTAGTTGAAAAAGTATTTCTTTTGTTGAAAATTCAACTGTTTTGTATAAAACTCGTCTTTTGGCTTCATAAAATAACAATTTGGTTACAATGTTTTTCTTTCTTGTCTCTAAAATCTTTTTTGGTTAAACTTTCAACTATGTGTTAAAAATTTCTCTGTTTTAGTTGAACTTAAAACTTATCGTTAGGAATTTATCCTTTTTGATTGAAAATTCAACTCTTTGATTAAGAGGTCATATTTTGTGGTTGAGAATTCGTCTTTTTAAAAAGAAAAATAATTATTTTCATTCGAAAATTCATCTTTTTTTTGGTAAAAACATTCTTGATTGAAAATGCAACTGCGTTCTAAAAAATTTAACTCAGAGAAAATGTTGTCTTGGAACAAAAGCATCGTCCTCTTGCCGATTTTGTTTTGAAACATGTGAAAATATTTTGTACGTGAACAGAATTATTTGGACATACCTCTAGTGTCTTCTCTTTGGCTTAAGATTCAACCAGGGTCAGTCAATTCTATGGGAAGTAAATTTCGATATTCAGTGCTCTCTGTGATGTGTAGGAGATCTACAAAAGTTTCCATGTGTTGGTACCTATATATGGACATGCCCCTTCTTTATATGCACTGAATAGTAAAATAATCTAACAAAAAGGGAGGAATAAAGACAACATGAAGCAAATAGGAAACGCACAATAAAAAATTAAAGATAATTAGAATTTCGTATACCAGTTTACGTTTCTCATTCACTTCATTTGGCTTTATTTTTAATGAATGAATAATAATGCTACATGTGCATCATGCATAAAACAGCAAATTTTTTTGTTTAAAATTGCATCCTTTTTGTTAAAAATTCGAATATTTGGTTCAAGATTCAATTACACTCGGACTCCGGTTTGAACACGATTTTGGTTCTGGCCTTCGAACGTAAACATCAGGGCCGTTTGAAGACTGAAAATGAACTGAAGCAATGTGCCTCAACATAAAATATATTAAATAATTTGTGATTTTTTAAACAAATTTCATAAACAATTATTCACAGCAGGTATTAATGATTAAATGAATCAAGTTTTGTCTACTGAATCGTTTGAAAATTATACGAAAAAGTTACTTATTTATCAGTTTCAGTCATTCGATAACAATTGATTATTGTTTAAACAAATTGAATTAAAAAATGCTCCGTCTGGAGATTTTTGAATGTAAAAACTTAGTTTTTTGAAGCAATGAGATGAACAATGTACATATCTCATTTCTAGACCTTTAGGGACCTTACATGAAAATAAACAATTTTCATTGTTAAGAACAATTTGTTTAAACAAATTTGTATCATCTTAAGCATTTCTTAAGAAAAAAATGTATCTCTTAAAGGTATTTTCATTTCGTTATTTGGTAATTACTCTGTGCTATAGACCACTAACAATTAATATTTCTTTAAACAGACTTAATTTAAAAAATTAATTTTTCAGCTATATCTAAAAGTAAAAACTTGTTTTTTCCAAAGTAAAAAAATTTTAGTAATTAATTTTTATAATTTTTTTCAGAATTCTTGGTAAGGGTGCACTATTGTTATTGCCATTATTGATTATATTAACAAAATCTCAGATTTTTTACTGCTAGGCAGACACATTATACAATCATCAATTGTTGTTGGATGACTAAATCTAATAAGAAAGTGACATTTTCTTATAATTTTTGGCTAATTCTGTAGACAAACTTGATTTATTTATTCATAAATTTCTGCTGTGGATAACTGTTTTTATAATATGTTTATAAAATAAAAAATTATTAATCATATTTCATGAATTCAACCAAAAACAGGTTTTTGTCTGTAGGCTGTTCCAATTTAGTACGAATCACTGCGAATCACTATGATTTCATTTTCACTACCTTATTTGTTTACAACAAATAAAAAAATATTTTAAATAATTTCTAAGCTGTTAGAAAACTTTTTAGGCAAGTTGCTTAATTGAATTTAGGTATGGATTTCGGATTAAAGCCAAGTGTTTCCCAAAAATTCGTGTTCATAGAAAAAATTTAATTTTTGCTTTAATTTGCTTTCACTTGAACTGAGAAACGTTCAAATCATGCACATATGAAAAATATAAATGTGAATAAAAATCTTTTAAAATTTTCGAAAAAATGAGAATTAATGCTTTTATTTTACAAGTATCTAGGAACAGTATATAATATTCCTCACTCTACTTTTTTTGAATAATTCCTTTTTCGTATATTTTTAAGAAACTTCCCCTTTTTCTCATTTTTTGACTGAATGCCAACTGAGGTAATCGAAACCAATAAGAAAATCCAACTATTTTTGGTTAAGGTTAAATCATTTTAACATCAAAAATCGACTATTATATTTTTTTTACACAATTAATTTCTTTTGAACAAAAGGCCTGTTATTTTGTTGATAATTGGACTAATTATAATTAATTATCTAAAGAATTAATTGTTTTAACTCAAAACTTAACGATTATATTTTTGGTTGAAAGTTTATATTCTTTATTTGGAAATTTGCGAATTAAATTTTTCATTAAGAATTCATATTTTTTGGATCCAACATCAACTACTTGGTTTAAACGTAAACGACAGTGGTAAACATTCATTGAATTAACTGAAAATTGAACTATTTTGTTAAAAGTTAATTAATTTACTGAAAATTTGTTGGTTGAACAGCTAGGCTGACAATTAAAATTTTAATGGTCTTTCTTGATAGAAAATTAATCTTCTTGATCAAAATTCACTTACTGATTCGCGATTTGAACTAGTTTGTTTAAAATTCATTTTGTTAATTAAAGATTGCAAATTGACTTTTTCAACTGGAAATTGAGCAGTTACATTTTTCTTTAAATTATTATCGTTTTTAGTTTAAGATTAAACTAATTATTTCAAATTTAAGTTTTTGGTAGAAAATTTATACTTCCGGGTAAAAAAGTTATGCTTTCTACAGGATTCTCTATTTTTTTGAAACTTCATCTCGTTTGGCAAAAATTTTATCTTCGTTGTTCAAAAGTACAACTGCTTTAAAATGGTTTAAAATGGTTTAAAACAACTGGTTTAAAATTGATCTGTTTTGTTTAAGGATTCAATATTTTTTGAACAACTGATCTTAAAAGGCCAGGTTAGGACGACCCTCATAACAAAATGATATCCTTGGCACTTTGGTTAAAGCAAAACTTGTTTTTGGTAAAAATTCTTTTCTTTTGTCAACCGTTTTCTAAAAACTTTATCTTTTAGCTTGAAACCCCAACTCTTTAGATAAAACTTCAAGTTTTTGGTTAAAACTGCAATATATTTCGACTTCATCTTAAATTCAATGAGTTACCTATAAATTAATTTTATTTAAAGGAATTTATGCCCCTATTATTTCCTCTTTTTCGTGAAAAATCAGTCTTTTTTCCTGTTTTGTGAGCATTTTGGAATGCGAAGTTTTCTGTTGTCATTAAATGTTTTTAAAATAAATTGGGGAACAAAAGTATTTTTGAAATATTGTCATTGACATCCTAGGACCTAGGTGTAAGGTATAACCTAAAAGAAAATTTATAATGGTCAGGGAAAATAAAAAATTGGTCCGGAAAAGTCAGGGAATTTCGAAATTGGGATTTTGTAGCAAGACTGTAATATTAACTGTTCGAGATGAAAAGTCTCTGCTTGAAAATCAAAAGTCATCCGTGACGTCTCTAGACTTTGTAAGAAGAAAATCAGGTTTGAATGTCTCAAGTTATCAAGTATATTACAAGTATCTTGATTCCAGTCCTTTTTTTATTAACCAGTGCAAAATTTTCGATTGCTTAAGACTTAAGATCTAAGAATTAATTTAATTTCCATGACGTGTTGTAGATTCAAGTAGGTCACACAAGTACACCGTCAGCTTGAACTTATTATGAATTGATAATGTAATAGTAACCTTAGGGCTAAACGATCAAGTATGCAAATCTGATTTTTGGGTCAGTTATTCGCCAATTATAGAGTCAATCCAATCATTAAAGCGAATTTCGAAAGAAAATTTCGATTACTTAAAGTGCCAAGAGCGATTTTCTGAACTCATTTCGTCGGATGTCAAATCATCTTGTGCTATTGTCAAGTCATCCCACGTAGTATTATCCTTGATCTTATTTCATTCTTTTCTTTTGAGAAGAGTCACAGAACCGAATTATAGAGAATGAAGTCTAAAGAGAACGCCGGACGCTGCGACACGTTTGAGCGAAACCGTAATGACAGATTTGCTGTGTGTAAACAAAAGTTAATTTATTTTAATACTTAAAGATTGATCTTTTTTGGTAAGAAATATATGAATGATGTTAAAAATTGATCTTTTTTGTAGAAAAGTAATCATTTCGGTTAAAAATTCACTTTTTCTTAAAGTTCCACTACTTGATTGAAACTTTAACTACTTTGTTAAAAATTCATTTTTTTATAAAGATTCAACTATTTTTATATCTTATAGGCCTTTAATTTTAATCGTTTCATACATAATTTAATAGCATTTCTTATATTCGAATATTTTCGTAGTTGATTGTCGCAAATTTTAATTAATACAATTCTATGCAATTAAATGTTTTCAAATGAATGCAAATCATTGCATGTGCATGTAACTGATTGCAAGTCAAAATTATTGCATAACTTTAAATGAGCATCGTTCAAAATTCATTTTAAAGTAAAAGTGTAAAATAATGTTATTTTTCATTGAAGCAAAATTTTTAATCTAATCATTAAAAGCATCCATATGGAGCAATTTATATTTTTTGGGTAATATGAAATAATTAAGTATTAAAACATGCGAAATTGAAAATTTTAAACTTGAAAGTGAGAAAATATCGAATTGAATCCTCCTTTTACATACTAATTTTAGTGTCTGTTTGCGGTTTGTACATTAACTAAAACAACTAAAACAAAATTTTCCTAAGATTCTTGGTGAAATTACAAATAAATTTTATTTTGAAAATTGAGTTTTTAAAGAAAATTCAAACGAATTTTAAAAAATAGCTAAAAATTTCCAAACATATAGGAAAAATCTGAAAAAATTTAAGACAGTGATTTTAATATTTAAAGATTTTCCAAATTTTTAAAGAAATATTAAAAATATTTTAACGCATAAAAAAATTCCAAAAAATCACAAAATATTTCTAAATTTCTTCGAAACTTCTAAATTTTCTCAATATATTTTTAAAATTTATTGTCAAATGTTTAAGAGTTTTCAACACATATATATATATACATATATAGTTATTCTAAATTTTGCGCGATTGTTGGTGCTAGTAATTTAAAAAAGAAGCACAAAATATCTGATTTTAAATTTTAGACGTTAAAAAATTAAACTTATATAGATCATCCAAAGTTCCACCCAGCAGTATTTTCACTATTTGTTTAATTGTACAATTTCCAAATTTAAAATGTTCTAGTTCAGTTTGAACAATATTAAATCAGTTATTCATGAATAAATTTTTGACCTGAAAGTTTAAAATTGACATTTCGTTTACTCTAGTATTGCAAATTTATTATTATTATTATTACACCATTTAGCGGTTTCCCTTTCGTGGTAACCGTGACTCACTCGGTGGGGAAGGAAATAGTGTGAGGATGGCTTATATAATTTTTAGATTGATCCAGTATTCTCGTGTTATTTATTTAAATAACACGTCCATTCCGCAACACTGCTCCAACCCAGGTTGCTGATCAAATTTTGAAATCTACGATTTATAATATTAAACGGGTTTTAATTGATCAAGAATATTATGAAACAAATTGCAAACTTCCTAAATTTAACAGTTTTGAAATTTTGTATAAAAAACCTTTATTCATTTATTCACAGAAAAAACATCTGATAACGTTTATATTGATTTCAATTTAAAGATTCGCTGCAGCAGAATGTTGCACTTATTATATTTTCATTTAAAAAAATAATTGCACTTAACGCGGGTGAATGAAATTATATTTTTTGTATATAATTTCGATCCTGACATTTCATCCATGAAACTATTTTCTAGATTAAAGTTTGAAATATACTTTTACATTAGGATTGATTTTGAATTTCGTTTGGTTCGAAAATAAACGATGGTTGTTGTTGTATCAATTTCTGTGTTTTTATTCACGAAAAATACATTTTAATTCGCACATGATAAGTTTTATCATTTGAAAATAATAATTAAGTAAGCGTAAAGTTTTTTAAAATCTGTTGTCCTAATTTATATCTCTAATTTACTCATACCTTGCGCCCTTTTCCCAGTGTTGCTTAAAACGTAACAGACTCATCGTGGGCTAAACTTTCGCTAAATAGCACATAAACTTTAAGTGTTGAAAATTATGCATGCAACAACATTTATTTTTAGTTTTTTCTGTGTAGATGATTTTGTATGCAAGAGACAATTTAAAATCTCGATTTTTGTCCGTGAACAAAAGTAGTGCTAATAGCAGTGAAAGCCTGAGGCGTTGGTAAACCCGTCTGAAAGACTTAGCATTAACATACTCAGAGATTTTGTCAAGGCATAATGCAAAAAAATGATTACACATAACCTTGACATATATGTCTGCACTTTATCAGATGAGGGATTCCAGTTTTATCATCAAAAAATTTACAAATAACGCATTGCAAATTATAGAATGAAAAAATTTGTATGTGAAAGCTATATAAATATAAATGCGGATTGAACAAGACATATTGATAACGAAGTCTATAATTTTGCATTTTGCAAAACAGCGTGTTAAAAAATCTGATCACAGAAATATTTTAAAGTCAATTAAGCTTTCATTCTTAATTCTAAATAAATAATGTACCAGCATGTTGATTTTTTACGTACTAATTACCTTTAATCGCTGCGTACGGTGACTGTCTTTTGCACATGTGGGTTCTATGCACTTTTATACCAGATCAAGTATTCACACACACAAACATACACTTTCATAATAAATAATTCCCCTGTCGTTAAAAAATTAACGAGATAAGTTAAAAATTTATGTCGCAAACTAACGAAGTTTCAGAGATTACGGAAACGAATCATTATTTTCATCATTATCCGAAAAAGGCTCAAGGATATTTGGAACTGTAAATTGTTTAAAATCAGCATTATTTAGGAACAGGGTTGACGCTTGAACGGGAAAACGGGAAATGGCCGCGAAATTATTTTCTGACTAGAAATTTTAGAAAATTTTGTAAGAAAAATTTATCCAACCAATTGAAATGTTACAAATTTCATATAACTTTTCAGTTATGAAATAGTCAAGTTTAAAATGTATAATTCTAAAATCCTTCGCGATCAAATTTTACCTTCTTACTTTTAAAGCATATATTTAAAATTTAAAGAATTTAAAAATGCAGTTTCGAAGAGCAAAACGATAAAAAGTTAATATCTTTTGAAATTGAACTTTTTTTACATAAAATCTTACATAAGCTGATCAACTGTAAATATAGAGAAATGAATTATTTTTCAAATTGAATTATAGTAAAAGAATTGTAAATTTAACAGTCATTAAATTTTCAGGACGTTTCTAAATCTCTTCAAAATTAAACATTTTGCATATGTTAACCATTAGAATGGAACAGTTTTAATTTTCTGATTGAAAATTTATAAATAACTTAAACATACATATGTACATATAATCGTAATAAAAAGTTTTTAAACATCCTATTCAAATATGTTGTCGGTTTAAAATATAATAAAAAAAATATAATAAAAATTAAGAAAAAGAGTAATTTTTTGATATTTACTTATATTTAACTGTGCATTTGTAATATACGGCAAATAAAAATTCAGAGCCAATTTTTGAACTTTGAAAGTTTAAATTTTAATTGTTCTATTTGAAAAAATTTGTATTTTTGGATTAAATTGTTAAACTTTGATATGTAAATAACAGTTGAACAATAATTCGCTATAAAAAATAGGATAAGTTCAAGAGGTATTAAGGAATGTTGAAAAGATTCAAATTTAATTAAAAACTTGATAATATTTATAAAATAGAAAAATATATACAGTGAAATAATTTTCTTAAGATTCTAGAAAAAAATTAATTGACTTTTTATTTGGAAATATTAATTTCAACTTTTAAAACAAAATTTAATGAATAAACAAAAATTGAGCAATGAGGAATAAATTAGAAGTTTTTAAAAGTTAAAAAAAAAACTTTTTAAAAAATACAACAATTTCAAAAAATTTTAAACAAAATCTTGATTTTTTAAATTTTGGAACATAAATATTAGAAACTTTCTAGGAATTTTGGAAGGTTTCACATTAATAAATATTTTATATCAAGTTTTCTAAGAAAATTAAAAATTATTCGTTATTTGAAAAATTTAATTTTAAGAGAATATTGAAAAAAATATCTTAAGACTTCGTTTATCAAAAAATAACCTGGAGGGTTTGCAACCATTTTTTGCGTCATTGATTAAAAGTTTTGGAAAGAACTCGAATAATTTTAAGACATTTAGAAGTTTTAAAAATATTTCGAAAATGATTTCAAATTTAAAAAGATTCCAAAAACTTTTTAACAAATGTAGATATTTGTAGATCTTTAAATAAAACTTTGAACTGAAATGCCTGGGAAATTAAAAATGGCTTTTTATTAAAAAAATTAAATTGTAACAGAATCTTTAAACAGATTTAAAAACACATTTTGATAAATAAATAAAAAGTTAACAATTATTAAAGACTTAAAAGTTTTTAAAATATTACAAAATAATTGAAAACTTAAACAAATTTAAACAAAATTTAAACAAATGTAGATTTTGGAAGGTTTCGAAAAAAATTAAGAAACCTTTTAAACATTCTAAAAGGTTTCTAAACCTTAAAGATTTTTAATAAAATTTCTAGAAAAATTAAAGATGATTTTGGAGTTTGAAAAATTAATTTTGAAAGAGTATTAAAAAATTCTTAAAATTTTTAAAAAATAATCTGAAGAATTTTCAAACCTTAAAATTAATTAAAATTTAATTAAAAACTTTATAATATTCAAAAAATAACAAAAAACTTTTTTTTAGATTTTGGATAATTTCAAAATAAAATTTTGAATCTTTTTAAGAATTTTGAAAGATTTGAACAGGGTGAAAAAAATTTCTTAAAATTCCAGAAAAGAATTTAATGATTTTTATTTTGAAATATTAATTTAAAATTTTAAAACAAAATTTAATGAATAAATACAAATTAAACAATGATTATTAAATTAGAAGTTTTTAAAATATCAAAAAAACTTTTGAAAAAATAAAAAAATGTCAGAAAATTTAAAACAAAATGTTTATTTTTAAAAATTTGGAACAAAAATATTAGAAACTTTGAACAAGTTTGGGAGGTTTCATATGAATGAACAATTTTTTTCATCATTTATTGAAAGTTTTAGAAAAAATTCGAATAATTTTAAGACATTTAGAAGTTTTAAAAATATGTCAAAAATAATTTTAAATTTGAAAAGTTTCCAAAAACTTTAAACAAAATGTAGATATTTGTAGATCTTTAATGAAAATTTTGAACTGAACTACCTGGGAAAATTAAAAATAGTGTTTTATTAAAAAAATTAAATTGTAACAGAATCTTTAAACAGATTTAAAAACAAATTTAATTTAAACAAATTTAAACAAATTGTAAACAAAATGTAGATTTTTGAAGGTTTCGAACAAAAAATTAAAAAACCTTTTGAACATTCTGAAAGTTTTCGAAACATTGAAGATTTTGAATGAAATTTCTAGGATAATTAAAAATGATTTTTGAGTTTGAAAAATTAATTTTGAAAGAGTATTAAACAAAATTCTCAAAATTGTCAAAAAATGATCTTAAGTATTTTGAAACCTTTTTTTTCGTTTTGCAGGATTTATTCAATGTTTTAGGAAAAATTCGAATCATTTTAAAAGACATTTAGAAGTTTTGAAAAAATTTTTTAAATATTTTAAAATTCGAAAAGCTGCCAAAAAATGTTAACGAAATGTAAATTTTTGAATATTTAAAAATAATATTTTGATTATGAAGTTTCTTAAGATTCCTGGAAAAAAAATATTACACGAAAAAATAAAAAAGCCTATATATCGTATATCAACAAATTTTTATTTGAGACAGCTTCATGTATGTTCCGTTTTTTTAATTTGAAGAAAATTTTTTTATAAATTGAGAAACCATTGATGTCAAACATCAGATAATCGCAATAATTAAGTTTTCGAAACTATCTTAATAGTTCAGCAATTCAGATTACTCACGCAAAGAAACAGTTTTACTAAAAATAATTTTTTTTAAATCTTTTTAAAAATTTTCTTAAAATTTGTATTTTAAGAAAATTTTAAACAGATTTCAAAACAAATTTTGATGGATAAATAAAAATTTAACAAGTAATAATAAATTAAAAGTTTTTGAAATATTAAGAAATAATTGAAAACTTGAAAAGATTAAAACATTTTTAAACATAATGTAGATTTTTGAAGGGTTCGAGCAAAAAATTAAGACATTTAAAAAATTAAAGATTTCTAAAAGGTTTTCTAGGATAATTGAAAATAATTTTTGATTAAAAAAAATTTAATTTGAGAGAATATTAAAAAAAATCGAAACATTATCAAAATTGAAAAAAAATCAGAAGTTTCTCAATTTATAGACATTTTTCGAATTAAAATTTAAAAAACGAATATTCAGTTCATAATATCTGAAGCTGTCCCAAATAAAGATTTGTTAATGTACGATATACAGCTAATACTATTTTTGCCGTGTACATCAGAATAAAGTTGAAATTAACGTAGTCGGATTTTGTCAGAGAATAAGGATTAGTTATTTAATTCATTAATATAAATTCAAGGATATCTTGATCTCCAGGGAAGTAACAGAGTCGATTTGAGTTAACAGGATAAATGAAGGTTTTTTGGTTTTACCAGTGTAATATTGATAAACAAGTTCAAGACATTTCCGTTTTATTGTTTTTATTTGAATATTTACTGGCCTGTTTCGAGACCGAATATTTTTACTAATTTAATATATAGTATCTATCTTTATAGTATGTATCTGATAATAAATATAATATATCTTGTACATAATCTCACGGTCTGAAAAAAATCTGACTCGAAAGATGTCAGCAAATGTTTAAATAATCAATAAAAACCCGTGAAAGGCCTCCACCTATTCATTCATGATAAATCAATTTTTGAAACATTTTAAGGAAATTGGATTATGTAAGCGAGAAGGTTACGCTTCATTTATTGATATTTTTTAGTTCTGTTTACATTTTAAATTGTTTTTAAAATAGGAAATTGATACGAAATATTCAACAGTCAATACTGATGTATTAATTAATTCGTGACGCACATCGTCAATCATATCAAGCATTGTATGGATTTTTAATACAATTGGTTTTTTTATTTAACATTACGGGACACTTTCTCCCATGCTTTCGCAATGTTTTTATGTAATACGGGAATGTATTCAGCACGTGATATATTTTTTACCGCGTGAATTATTCCTTTTTAGGAGACTAATGAAATAAATATTGTAGCATAAGTTTAATAATTATATATTTTATTTTATTTACGAGTTAATAAATTTGAGGATTTTTTTTATGAAATTGTCATAATCTTTTACCTATAGTTTTTGACGAATCTTAATGACGTTTTTCGATTAGGCTTAAATTGTAAAAGTTCTAGATGATTAATAATCAAGTAGATTATCGATATTATGATATTTAAAAAAACAGTGTAATCATTTTCAATATATTTTTTTAATTTATTGCAAAATTCTGTATAGTTGAGTTATAACCGAACTTTGAATAAACGGAATTAAAGTTTATGTCTCAATGCCTCTGCTTAGTAAATTTGGAAAAAATATTTGAAAACAGTCTCTAACAAAATCATCTTGTGCATTTTTTTATTACCATTTTTCGAAAACACACCTACTTCTTATATTCCATTCCATTTTGTCTACATCGTTTTATTTTTGAAACAGAACACAGTAAATCCCCGAGATATTTTGTATATGAATTCGGATAATTTGGAAACAGTTGGCAAATGTGACATATGAAGTTGTGAATGTGTTTGTGGATCCAACTCCCGATAAAAAATTATTCCACGTCGGATAATTATAGTTGTCAATTGTTTGCAACGTTTTTATCCAACTTCAGATAAGAAATATATCTGGGTCTTACTGCCAACCGTCTGTCTAACTTGATTGTCGAGCGCGAATGTCACAATGACAATGTAATCATCAAAGCCGCGGGTGCTTTGACAACAGTCTTCAAAACCAAATTGAATAACAATTTAAATTCCAATTTATGACTTTAGTTCATCAGGAGTTTGAATCATATTTTTTGATTCAAGTTACAGTATGTATGATATTTAAAAAACGCTGGGTAAATGCACACATTAAATGTACGAAACCGAGCGCGAAGCGTGAGATCACCTATCGCGTCACACCTTGGAGTACATTTTAAAAATTGGATGAATTTCGAAAGAGCGAGGATCACCACACAGGGTGCAATGAAACAGTTTCTTTCATTTCTTTTAAAGTTATATTTAATTCAAATAATAGTTAGATATGTCTGCTTGAACAGATCTAATTGTTTAAGGCTTCGCATACTAGCAGTCGTACTAGATGGGATGTATTTATCAACTTTTATGCTTTATAAAATTGGCTTGTTATACATTTATTTTATTAAACAATTGCAATGTGTCCTTTATTTTTATTGATGAAATTCACTCCCTTTCAAAATGGTCAAATTTAGAATAATAAAAACTACAGAACTAACTTGATACGAGCATTTGAGAGTATTGTGTCATGCAACTACGACATATTGTCTGATGATGAGAGCATTAATCTCTTAAAACGTTGACAATAATGAATCTTTTTCACATCATCGAGGTATTTTTTTTTGTCTGAATTCTGTTATTTTTATACCCGCTATACCTTTCAAATTTTATTTTTGACTCAGATGCATAACATCGCACTACAACATCGATGTATCAGCTTTTATGCTGTTTTTATCCTTGAACGAATAGGGGTCTAATAAGCCATGTCTACACATAGTTCCTCGGTTTTTGAATCTTGTGAATATTTTTCGTTATTTTATTGAAAGCGTTATTTATTCATCAAAGCCTATTTTCGACTTGAAGGATGAAAGAATTTTAAAAAAAACCTTTCCAAATTTCTCAGACATTAGGTTCTTCCAGATATCTTTCCTTCTTAGTAAGAAAGAAGAAAGTCTATTGCTGTTGTGTACAAGAAATGAGGAATTCATGCAGCTACTGGTCCGGTATCCGAACTCGTTAAATTCCGTCGTTTCCGGTTTAATGGTCTTCTCTGATTCTGTTTCCATGTGTCATGGTGAACGAGGCTATATACACCATAAAAGCGAGAAGCGAGTTCACTAGCAAAGTTAGCCTGCAGGGCACCACTCTATCTGGGTTAACATATACTCGCTTTCGCTGACATATTTATTAACGAGTTTCTGGTTGTTTTCCTCCTATGACCACACATTTTCAATCGTATTTTTTTCGAATTGTTAAACAACATTTTGCTAAAAGTAATGAAAGGGATAGGAATAGAGTGAAGTGATTATGTCCTCCAATGTCAGAGAATAGTAAGTGATCGTTTATAACTCAAATGGTCGTAAATTATCTCAGCTGGTTCAAGGGTAGGCTGGTACAAGGTCATTGGTGAGGCTGCATATCATTATATTATTAAGCTTATATTTTGATTGATAGTTTGAATGAAAAAATAGAAAAATGTCTGTTTTGAATCAGTGATACAATTTAGACAAATTTCTTTGAAGGAGAAAACATTGAAAATTGGGGAACAAATTTTGGATATCATTTGGACACCTAGAATGTCTGAGACTGTTTAAGGTTTTACTGTCGATCGCCGAAGTTAAGCAGTGCTTGGCTCGGTTGTACACGTATGGTGCCCGTCGTATTAATAACTTTCCATATATAAAAGCATCGCAGATAGGATTGAAAATCGATTGACAATCAAATCAACTCTCAAGATTATTTGATTGAGATGGTAATTACAGTTTACCATTTTTTTAAAGATACAATCAATTCTCATAAATATTGAAGATAAAAATATAAATGGTGCTATTAATTCATTCAACAATAATTAACTTCGAATTCCATTCTGCTTTTTAATTAATATTAGCATAACATACAAAAATATTCCATATTAGTTTTCTATTAAAATTTCCCTGAAGAGGATCAGGTTCCTGTGGTAGTATACAAACATGGATAAATAATAAATGAGAGAAAGATCGTTTGGATATATCCTCCTTTTTTTATCCCTCATTTTTCAATTTTCATACTTCTGTCTCTAATGAGCCGGTTCGCAATGTTATTTAAACACATTTTTCGTGTTCTAAGTGTTTTTGTGCAATTATTTTTCACAGATTGATTTTCTTATGTATTTTTTAAGAACATTTTTTTAATGAACATAATCCTTTTAAGCCATCATATGCAATTTTATTGCACAATTTCACCCTGTGCCGTTTTCTGGCTGTCAGTTATTTTGCCGATTTCAAAAGTTCGATTCTTGGTCAACGAAAAGAAAGTATCATTATCAGCTTTAAAGCTGCCTTCTTTCTCGAACTAATATTCATATTTCAATTACTTTGGCAGAACCAATATTTTGAAGATATGTCGTCAATATACTGATAAGACAAGTCCTTAGACAGGTACATCACTGTTGAATTAAGGCTTGAAAATGTTGAGCAAAAATGGCATTAGGTCTCTAGAAAATGGAGGGAGAACATTTGTAAAAATTTGCATTGCAAGTTTTCTCAGCTTTGACCGATGAGTAAAAATCTAATTTTCAAATTTAAAAAAATATTTGTCTAGTTATTCAGCTGGTGAATTGTTAATACAAAGTTGGATTGGAAAACGTTATCAAGTTCTGAGATGATGGAGAGGGAGCTTTTTTATCGCTCAAGGTACATGTTTTTTCAACTTTTTACGGTGAATAAAAATGCAATTTTTATTTTAGAAATAATATTTGCTCAAGAGATACTGTGATAATAAACTGAGGCATTAGAAGTTGGAAAAAAGTCTTCCAAATCAGCGAAAATAGAGGGGATTTTTTTCGATGGAGGCGTATGTTTTCTCGATAATTGTTAACTTTCACTAAGCGAAAATGTTGTCTTAAAACAAAAGCATCGTCCTCTTGCATGTTTTGAGACAAATGAAAATCCTCTTAACCTTAAATTTAAGAGGAAATTTCATTTTTATCAAAACGCATCCTTTTGGCACAATAGTACATTTCTCTGAGTGTTTAATGAATTTTCTCCATTTTCGTGTACTTAAATGTTAAAACCTATTGGGAAATCCTCCTTCTAGTCCAAAATAAAAATATCATTTGGGAAATACCCAACATGTCTCATATCTCCTCCCACACACACACAAAAATTAAAATCTGCCAAAATCATAGTCCTAACTAATTCTATTCTCGTTCTGTTTAATCCATTAAAAATCACTAATTCTGCGATGCAGTTTGCGTGTTTAATCTAAACAATATTGGCAAATGACATTTTCAAAGTCAATTAACAAAATTTGCGCTCGTTCTTTGTATATTCCGACATATTTTTTTAAAACTAAAGGCAAACCATCGACAACAGTAATTTGGTGATAGTGAATTCTCTTTTTTTAAAGCTCCGTCGGCTTTAACGGACATGCAACAGATTCTCAGTTTTATTGACTCGTTTGAAAAATGCGCATTCTTTAAAAAAAATTTGCAATTAAATATTTTATTGCAAATTCTTCCGGTTTTCAAAAACTGAATTTGCCCATTTCAAATTTTATTTTTACGATGTAAACGTTACACATACGGTCGACACGTCAGCCTTACCTTTTTCAAACTTATAAATTATATCCCTAGCCTCAGTCACCATCGAAAACTCGATTAATGAGTAATTGTGGGGGGGGGGGGTCATTAGTTTAAACCGAGAGTCATATATCTTGTTAGTGTTTTATGCTAAGGTCACCAACCCTCAGCAGCATTGTCTTAGATGGGAGTTCATATGATCCCATTTATATAATTGAGATTCATTGAAATACTGTGAAATAGTTGAATGAAAAATATAATTTTTGAATTTCCATTATTTTTTTATGCTGTCAAAATGTGAATTTGGGGTCATTCACAAAATATGTGATAGCTGTTATGACAATCTTGTAGGGCATTCAAAAAGCCACATTTTTTTTCTCTCGACTTTTTTTTCATATAGTGCGTTATTTGGCTTAAAATGTTCATTTTCATGTTCTTTATCGAATTATGTAAATGCTTTAACTCTGGTAATTTTGTTTTTATCAAATAAAGTAATAAGGAGAAATTGTTTGTCTTTTTGAATACTATAATTAATTGAACAGAGAATTTCTAAATCTTGAAAAAAGTGGTCTTAAAAACTTTCAAAATGTGCTCACTTTTTGAATTTTTACGCAAAATGGCTGGCTAAGTAAGGTGACCTTTATTTTAGGATACTAACAGAGTATACCAAAGGCCAATCCAATTTATCAACTCTTTCGAAAGTTATCGTGCTAACAAACTAAAAATCTGCACACACATACATACAGAAAGAGACATTCGTAAAAACCTGTCTTTTCGGATTCAGGGGTCTCAAAACCTGGACATTTCACAAAAACTGGGAGGGGGGGTCAGATTTTACACAAATCTAATACCTTTTCTGATGAAAATGTTAAAATTAGTATTAAAATTGACAAAAATAGCAATTATTAGTAATTTTTATGAACATTTATAATTTATTAATGAAACAAAATTTATTTAACATATTTTCTTAATGTTAATTATAGCAATTTTTAGTTTTTACTATTTTATCATTAATGAAATCTTTAATCAATTCAAATTTTCCATGAAAAATAATCGAAACTGATTTTGTTCCACTTTGCGGGTTTTTCACGGAACTATAATCATTTTACACTCACTTTTATAAATCATTTTAAAAATTTGTATTCAAATTTTAGTACGTAACAACATAAGAAGAAATTTCTTATGCTGATGCGTTATGAAATTTGATTTATATTCTTCTGCGAGAAACACAAACATATTTTTAAAAATGTTCATACAATTTTTTGTCATCGAATTCCGGAACGAAAAAATATAAGAAGAATCCTCTGATGTTGGTGCGTTCTAAAATTTGATTTGTATTTTTCTGAAAAAAATATATAATTTTAAAAAAATTTTTGTTTACCAAATAAATTTATTATTATGTTTTTATTAGATTAAAGAAATGTAAATAAGCAATTATTGGATTATTTTTGTGTTTTTTTTTGCAGAAAAACATAAATGTTTTTCAAAAATATATAAAAGTGAGTATGAAGTGCTCATAAATTCGTAAAAAGTCCGAAACGTTGAAAAAAATCAGTTCTCGAACAAAATTTAATTATTTTTGTATTTATTGACAAAAAAAATTGTTTGGTTTTCCCCGACTGATATATTACTTTTAAACTGATAGAAAGAAGGTTTATCAAAGGGTTTGAAAATTTTTGTAACGCAACCCTTTAGTTGATATGATGTCTTGAATTCTAACTCTCAAAATTATTATTTCTTTATATTTAATTTTCTACCCAATTGTTCAGAACCAGTGCCCTCTTTGGCTGCAAATTAGGAATTTGCACTCAAATAGTTGTGTTAGCTATTTATAACAGTTTTTAAATTCATTTTTCGTTTAGGATTTGGATGATTTTTGTCAATTTAGCTAGAAAAAAACTACAGACCGGACTGACATAGAACAATGATTATAAAAAACATGTTTTTAATTAACGGTGTTAAATTAATGATGATAAAAACTTATATTACAAGGTAGATGTTTTTCCTTTCACTTTTTGCATTGTAGAGTTCCTTTCTGCAGATAAACCATCATTTGATAATAAAATTTTTTATTTTCACCGAAGTCAAATTGAGATAATTGCTACAAAATTAACCCTTTAATGGTAACATAATTTTCGGCACCTTTCGATGGTAAAGGTGGGTCACTCGTGCTCGGCGCTTTAAAAAGTGCTCTAAAGTGCTCTAACAAATTGGGAAAAATTCATGAAATCTCATCAATATAATAAAGTACACAAATAAGAATATGAAAAATGCACTGTTTTGTTTAAAAAATCATAACTTTGGTGCATGAAAATCAAGCTTTTTCAAAGTACGTAAAGGGGTACAATTTCCAATAAAATAGACATTGCCTCATTTTTTAATCCATTTAATTGATCAAAACTGCATACATTTTCTATATTCACTCAAAATGAAATCTGTCATCTGTACATAATGAAAAATTTTCAATTATAATAAAAAAAACATCAGAATTTGAAGAAAAAAAACAATTTTACTTATCTTACATTTTCCGTCAACGTCAAAGGTAAAAGTGGGTTACTCGTGCCTTTTCGGAACTTCAAATGTCTCCTACGACTGCTGCCTATGGCCTATAGAGACGGCACTTGGGGAGTTCCTGGCCTACTAGTTTAGAATTTTTTACGGTATGGACTGAGCTTTCCCTCCACCCTTCTTTAATCTAGAAAAGGGAGAATCTTTTGGCGAGACACGAGTGACCCACCTTTACTATTTTAGGGTTGTAAGTACTTTACTGAGATAATTTTAGAACCCATTAACTTTTGATTTTTGATGTCACTTATAAACAATTTTTACCAAAAATATGAAATGTAATTCTTAGTTTCTAATTTAATTTTTAATTAAATAATTACCGAAATTGTATCCAAAGTCTAAAAAATATACACGGTGACCCATTTTAATCTATAATCCCAAATATCTTCTAAAATACTTTATCTACGAAGAAAGATTTTACCTTGAGATCAATTTTTAAGGTCAAAATGAGGTAAGACCCTTTTATTAAATGAGAACCCCTATTTTTGACTGAGGACTTGAAAAGAGCAGGAAATTTCACGTCAAAACTGACCTATGGAAAAATAGTTTTTGTGACCTTGGAAAGTTAAAAAATTGAGGTCAAATGCCTGAGAAACAACCAGATGCCCTTTTTCTGCATTGTCTTGGGTTTTCGGGGTAAACAAACTTTCAAGATGCTTCATAAAAGTCGATGAAATGTTAAGGTGTACATCACCTTGACCACCATGACCTTCAGGTCAATTTTTAAGGTCACTTGAAGGTCAAGACGATTTTGATTAGATTGAACTCTGTGCCCGGATGAATTTTTTTGTAAACTTCAGGCTGTGGATTGGTATCACAACATCCCCCCCCCTCTCCCAACACACAAAGATAGTAACAATTATTTCGGAGAAGATGCAAAGACTGTGACTATGCAGTTACAAAAGTGACAATCTTGACAATGTCTCTTCTCTGTGACTTGTGCCTCTCTTTAGTACTTATGCCTCTCTTTGACGGAATAATTTCTCATGTAAAATTTTACCCAAAAGTCCTATTATTATGGTATAGTTATTTCTCTCAGTTGAAAATTGATGTGGTCCGTAACGCCCTTAGCTTAGGAGTCACTCTACTATGTACTTTAAAAGGCAAATGAGAAATATCATCTTCAACCTCCATTCATTATTTGCAAAGGAAACAAAAAAATTTGTATATTGCGGAATTAACCAAAATAAAAGATAAAATTTCAGAGTTGGCAGTTAAAGATGTACACTGCGTACAATCAATCTCAAAAGTTGCCTGTCTTTAGAATGATTTACAAAATCTGCAAAAAAAGATCTATTATTAATTTCCGCAAATATTGATGGAGGCTTCTAAGCACACTTTAGAAAAAAATAATTAAGGTTGGAATTGTTTATTTAACAGCAGGTATTAAAAAGTTTAATTTTTTCTTTCTCCTTAGGGAAAGGTTACAATTTTTATTTGATTCTAATGATCAAGGCCTCATTTTATTCTTCGAATTTTTGTCTAAATTTCCGTTTGGGCTGATTTTATTTTTAAAAAATTAATTGAGAAATCATACAGTTATTATTGTTATAAAAAATCATAGTTAAAATTTTAATTAAGATCACCCAAATAGAATTGTGGAGAATCATTCGAAGAATAGAATGAGGTCTTGTTCATTAAGAATAAATAAGAAATGTAGCCTTTCCCCGAAGAGAAAGCCAAAACTAAAACACTAAATAACTACTGTTAAATAAACAATTTGAACTTGAATTATTTTTTCTACTGTACACTTAGAAGCTTCCGTCAAGATTTCCGGAAATCAATAATAGATCTGTTTTGTTTTATTTTATAATTCATTTTAAAGATTGGCGACTTTTAAGATTGATTGTACGTAGTGTACATCCTTAATTATTTACCACTTATACTTTCTATATGCCTGTTAACAAAACGCTTTCGTTCCTTTTTCTTCAGGTGTTACCGGAAAAAGATAGATTTCCTTGCCTATTCCGATATATCCGCATCACGTTTCCCTCCTCGATAAACAGACAGGTGTACGAGTACATCTATCACGAGTCGGGAGTGTAATATTAAAGTCTAAATGGCCTCGTGATTCGCGTGGTGAGTGCCGGGCATTGAAATCACATTTAGTCATTGCATTTGACCGCATGCCGATATCACAGACGAATGTCAGAGTCAAATGATTTCAACTGGATTGACCCTGAAAGAAGAGCGCGTGACCCTGAATAGACCTCGTCCAATCAAGCTTGCACCACGAAGCTGTCGCTAACTTAATAGTCTTCATTAGGGAGTGAGCCATTCAGTTCTCTTTACGCATCAATCCTTTTCATTTTAAAATTAAAATCGCCTTCATTGACATCACATCATGCGGAACAGGTACAATCTTCCTGAATTGATTTATTAGAATTACTCTGCCGTTTGTACTGTAGCTATTATGGAATTTAGACCACGAATTTTTTCACAGAAAAAAATAATAGTTTAGATTCGACTATGAAGGCTTCGAAACTTAAAGAATATTTTTAATAAACGAAATGTATTTTACTCAAGTATGCATTTTAAAACTTTAAATAAATATCAGTCCAAGAAGAGGCTAGGAGAAGTACACTGTTTCTGTTAGAACTATTCGAAAAATTCTGACACATTTAAGATACTAAAGTGACTAAAATTAACGAAATTAGGTAACTTTTATGGTAGGTTTATTACAGTTTCATTTAAGCGGTAGGTAAGCGGTTTTTGAAAATCACAATAAGTTTCCTAAATTTCCTAAATGGTAACAGAAATGTTTGCTATCGTAACTGAAAAATCTGCGCAGTTGCGTGCGCACTCCTCGCTTCTCGAGCGCGTTCGGCTAACAGACGAAGCATGGCGGTTCAGTATCAGCAGTAATTGGCGGGTTCGAGAGATTTTTTTATGATTTCTTAAGGAAGCTGGTTATTTTATTAATGCACATAATTTTTCGGAATATCACAGGCCAAAAAAACCAGGTGAGTAAAAAACGAACCTAGCTAATAACATTTTTTCAAAGTCAGGGAATTTTATTGGTCAGTGAAAAGTTAGGGATTTAAACAACAAAAAATATTATTTTTTTAAAACTATTATAAATTTAAAAAACAAAAATCGTGTGAAATTAAGAGAATTTCTACCATTTTAAATTGCCGAGTAGAATAAATTTCAAATGTTGTAAATTTTAATTTGAAATTGTTTTATTTCGTTTATAAAAGATTCTAGGTTACAAATGTAACAAGTTTAATATTTGCTCTTTAAATATTAATATAATCAGGCAAAATGAAAAATAGATCGGTGCGAATTTAGAGAAAATTAATAATGAATTTTTGCGGTAACCCTAGTAGTAAACAAATTTGTTGAGAAGACATCCTTTTTGGTTGAAAAGTCAATTTTTGTTTTGAAAATTCAACTATTTGTCAAAAATTGGTCATTTCGTTTATTTTACTAGAAATTGCATCTTTCTTCGATAAAAATGCAACGGTTTTGTAAAATATTCAAGAGTTTTGTTAAAAAGTATTTTTTTGTTTGTTAAAAATGCAACTGTTTTGTTTAAAATTCACATTTTTGGGTTGAAAATACAACTATTCTCATAGAAAATTTCCTTCTGATTTAAAACACATATTTTTTGATGTTAAAAAGTCAAAGTGAAATCTTATTTTGGATGAAGATTCAACACCTTTTTTGTAATTTGTCTTTTTGAAAAAAATTAATATATTGTAGTATAAATTGTATCTTTCTTGAATGAAATTCAACAATTTTTTCAAAAAGTTCCCTTTTTTTATTAAAAATTTAACTGTTTCGGTAGAGCATCATCTTTTGGGTTGAAAATTCGAATGTAATCTTCGCAGAAAATTTACTTCCTGTTAAAAGCTTACAGTTTTATGTTGAAAAGTCGAAATAAAATCTTTTTCGGATAAAAATTCTATTTTTTAAACATTTTTATTTTTGATTTAAAAATTCATCTGTTTTAGTAAAGATCCCGTCTTTTTTGGATAAAAATGCTACTGTTGGTTTGAAAGTCCACCTTCTCTCTTTGTGACGATTCAATTTTTGTTTTTAAAATTTTTGTTATACCAATTTGTTAAAAAATCATTTTTTTTTGTGTGCCACATTCGTCTTTTAGTTAAAAATTTATTTCTTCGGTTAAAAGTTTAACTATTTTGATAAACATTAATTTTTTTGCTAAAAATTCATATTTCCTGGTTAAAAATTAAATTTTTTTCGAAAAAATTGCATACGGATAAACTGGGCCGATTTTGTGGCTGGATTTTGGGGCCGTTTCGTAGAAAACGCTTTTGTTTGTTCACGCCTGAGCGACGGCTTGCTCACCCCGCGCAGCTTGTTTTACTCATACTTGTGGCGCAATATCAATTCTCGGAAGAACTATACCAGGGGGCCCTATATCAGAGTTTTACTATCTTTGTCTTAAAAATAAAAATTATAGTAAAACTATAACGAGCGAAGTTTATATGTAAATAACTATGCTATATAATATACTCAATGAATCAAACGTGGAAAAAACTTCTTATCATAAAAGATGGGCTTTGATTATATATTTGATACTATGAGCACAGAAAAAACCGGGGGTTCACTAAAGTTGCGAGTCAAATAAAAGTTGGTTCAAATTTAGAACTTGAGCTCCGATAGATACCTCTAGAGAGTCAAAATGGTTCATTTAGAACCTTCTTGAAAATAACATGAAGGCGCATTCACAAACCAAGCGCTTGCAAAGTATGGGTTGGTAAGTTAGGGGTCGATTTACAGTTATCGACCGATGACTTGAGACAAAAAGTTTCTTGTATATGGATATGCTTTTATGTTGATAACTTTATTACATAACCTGCAAATGATATTTATCAAGTTTTTATATCTAGTTTCATTTATTATTCGCGGTAATATTTTTTCATATAATTATCTTCATTAAGTTATGACCAGCAGAGTTCGATTATATGTGTGCTTTAAGGTAAAAATTATGACATCAATTACATAAAATGTCGAAGGGGGCATAGCGTAAAATAAAAAAATTTTATTGAGTAAAAAAAATCCTTGATAAAGGTAAAACCATTTAAAAATAAATGGAATAAAAATTAGACTGCACTTTTACATTATTACAATATACTTAAGAATGATTATAGTACCGTTTTTACAGTCTAAATTTAGCTGGCACTAATCACTAATCTTCCAATCCTTGAATCTTCTTTGCGGTTTGCTATCATAATAAGAACCAGAAAAGACTATCCTTGCACCCGATCTAACCACAAATGTGCCATTTATATTTTCAAATAGAGGTTATCTTATATTTATGCACTGTTTAGAATGACTAATGATTGCTCCCTTGAAGTGAAGAAGTTACTCACTGCTAACAATGGAAATTCCAAGTAAAACTGAGAAAAATCTGATTATACACCATTTTGTATTAGCTCCAGGCGCTAATTGTATGCCTTATAAACGACAACTCCTTAAAATTTAATTAATCCTTCAGGTGTCTACTCCTCGGCTAACAATTATGGTTTTGATGACAGTTTCTTTCTGAAGAGTAATTATCGCCGCAATTCTGAAGTAATTTATATGGCGCAGTCAATTTTATATAATACAATTTAATTATTTACCTTCAACAGATTATTTTAGACGAACAGATTTTAATATATACAATATTTTTCTCCTGGCGTTGATAAAGTAGAAGTAAAATAAACCTCGCGTTTCTAATAAGTGCAAAAGTAATTTTTTATGATAGAGTGATGTATCCTTGTAGCCGTTATGATGACGAGTGGTCATAAATTCTTTGTAATTAATGTCATCATCATTCATAGGTAATAACAGCCCTTTTACGAGTAAAACTATGGTAGGTTAACGTCTGGTTTATGATCCTGATTCATTAGTCTTCATTTTCTAAAACTTTAATCTTCATTATGTGACTCTAAGTACTTCTAGATAGGTTTGTTAGTATAGTTTGCTAAAATCAGAAAAAATTCTCGAGACAAAAAAACTTTACTGCTTTCTTAGACGTACATGAATCTTTGAATAATTTAAACAAACTTTGGTTGATTCAACAAAATATTTAATTGACACACATAATTTTTGTGATTGAATCAACTAAAAACTGCATTTTCCAAAATATTTGTGTAAAACGTTTAAACAATTTAATTGGGTCAATAAAATATTTTGTTGTTCATATAAGTACCATATTTTATAGATGAATCAACAAAAATTTCGTTATAGGTAAAATAAATTTTCTTTTGAGTGTATATACAACGATGATCTAATTGAATGACAGATGTTTCTTTTATTCCTAGAAATTAATAAGAATTTCACAAGTTAAGGGCTTTCCGTTTTTTTTATTGTCTAATTGTTGATGTATTTTGCGGAAAAATGACATTGATTCAATCAATTACATTCCAATTAAAATAAGATTTTCTAATGATTTCGTCTTGTTATACTTGAGAAGAATTAATTGGTACAATAACCGTGAGAAATACAAAAATAGAGAATCGATTAGTTTTACTTCATTTCAACTTGAATTCTTCTAATTGCAAACGTTTATTATATACAAATTCTAAATTGAAAGAAAGATTGATATATTTTCAACAATGGGGAAAATGTTGTATTTCGAATATTTGGAAAGCTTTCCATATTGAGTATTTTGAAGAGCTTTTAATTTTGATTGATTAATATTTTAAATCCTGAATTTCGAATAAGCTGTTATAAGTATTAATCCAAATATTAAAATAATGTATAGAACCAAGCGTAGAAAGTTTATCTGAGATTAAACAATTTTTAATTGAAAGCTTTAGAACCTAAATAAATTTATTTTTGCATATTAAAAGTGATTTTTCTTGTTAGTTAAAGCTTTCAACATTTCGCCATTTTAAAATTAACCCATTTATTTCTGATTTATAATTTCAGAATTGGAAGTTTGAATATTTAATGCCTTTGAATGTGAAGTCAGAGAAACGTCAGGGATTTTGAAAAAAAAATTGCAAGAGTCAAAGAATTTCTATGAGAGGCATTTTTAATAGCGGTCAGGGATAATAAAGTTGAAATTTGGAAATTTTCCTTTGAAATCGTTGTATTCTGTTTATAAAAGATTTTCTTTTAAAAATGTTACAAGATTAAAATTCTGTTGCTTGCATATTATAGCGCTCAGGAAAAATACAAACATGGTCTGGGAAAAACTAAGAAATTTATCTTACTTATTTGCCTTATATTTATTTTTTTTTTGCTGTGGCTTTGTCCTGAATATTCAAGAATTTTGTTTAAAAAGTCGTCCTTTTTGATTAAAAATTCGTCGTTTTGAATTGAAAACTGAACTTTTTGTTGGAAACTCGCATTTTGGCGTTAAAAATTCAACTGAGAATTTAACTTCTGTTGAAAATTCGTTCTTTTTGCTTAAATTAAACTGTTTCATTTAAAATTGAAATCTTTTTTTTTACATATCTACTATTACATTACTCGTTGAAAATTAATATTTTTTGACGAAAAATTGAACTACTTGATCGAAGGTTGAACCTCTTCCTCAAAAAATTATTTTTTCGTTGAAGATTAATAATTTTTGTTGAAAACTCATCTCGTTGGTTAAAACGTTAACTGTTGTGTTAAAAGTTGATCTTTTTTATTAAACATTTAACTAGTTTAGTAAAAGTAGAGCCACTTTGTCAAAAATTGATTTTTTTGTTGTGTAAAATGAATTTTGTTGTTGTTGTGTACTTAACTTAATTGAAGCGAATTTAACTTTGCGATTTTGGCTAAAAATTGATTTTTTTGTAGAAAATTATTCTTCTTGTTTGAAAATTTGTCTTTGTGATATTCAAAATCATATCTTTTGATAGAAGTTTTATAATTTTTGGTTCAAATTTAAATTTTTATAGTTCGAGTTCGAGTTTGGTTAAAATCATTTTTTACTATTTTGTTTAAAATTTATTTTTAGGTTCATTATTTTAGTATTAGATTAAAAATTCGACTATTTTGTATAAAATTGAAGTATTTTGTTAAAAAGTCATATTTTTGGTCGAAAATTAAACTGTTATGTTAAACCTTCATCTATTTGTACAGAAAATTCGTCCTTTTGAATTAAAATTCATCTTCTTTATTCAAAATTTATCTGTCTTCTGAAAAGTTCAATTGTTTGGTGGAAGTTTAATCTTTTTCGTTCAAATATTCTAAAATTGGTTGAAAAATTGTATATGTAGGTTAAAAATTTTAAAATGTGGGGAAAAATTCTACTAGTTGATTGAAAGTTTAATTATTTTGTTTGGAAATTTAACTATTTTGTGAAGATTCAACCTTTCGAGTTAAAACTTAATCCTTTTTGGTTTGAAATAAATAAATGGATTTGAAACCAGAATTTGAATGTTTGATTCCGTTCATAAAATATTCCACGTTAAACATGTTTCAAGAATAAAATAATACGGTTTGAATATTATTGTTCAAATCTCAAAGAATTTTCCACAGAAAAAATAACAGAAGTGAATTTTTGTTGCCGGTAATTTTAAAGTGTGTAAAGTTTCATTTTTCACATCGAAAGAAAAGAAGATACAATATAGATGACATGGTAACTATACACAATGTGCTGGGTTAATCTTACCACGTGAAGTTAATTTTCTTGCAGGTCAAGATTAATCAATTAAAAATAAACATCACAGATTGCACAGCAGTTTTTACGAGTTTTCACTAATGGTGCAGAGATTCGCACAATGTTTTAGAAAGAACGAAAGAGAAAGTTTAGAGTATTAGGTAATCTCGAACATCATGTGTGTTCGCCAGCATCTATAATCTTAAGTCATCGAACTTCCTATACCTTGAGGAGACATGAGTTCATTTTACCAATTCTAGATAGAATCGAGTCTTGTTTGCCTTTGCAACACTCACCTCGAATTTTAATTAAACACGAAAGTATCCGGATCGCCTTAATGTCGATTCGAAGTCCATGTAATTTATTGAACAACCGGTTACTGCAGAATACTTCACCATTTGAATTGGTTGCACCCATTTGGCGTTGCTATTCGCTTAATTACTTAAAGATTGAAGTAATGAGATTATCACTTTGTGCCACTTCTTACGTCTCTGGCACGTTGAAAAATTGAAATTTTATTTTGGATGTTAAAAATGTATACTAGTTTCTCAGACAAGACTTGTTTCTCAGTTAAGTTTAGGTGAAGCACGATATCCGTAGGTCAGGGAAAATTCGAGGATTTTAAAAAACATCATACCATAGTCATGGAATTTCTATAAGAGGCACTTTAAATATCTGTTAAGAATAATAAATTTTAATTTGGAATTGATTTATTCCGTTTTTAAAAGATTGTAAGTTAAAAACAGGATTAAGATAATGGTCTTTAAATATTAATGCTCAGGGAAAAAAAACGTCTGAAAAATTGATGAAATTTTGAAAATGAAGATTTGTGGCGACCCTTATTCAATATTCTGCTTATTGATTAATGTGTGTTTTATTTTTTTATTTCCTTTCTCCTGATGATTATATTTTAAGTTAGAAAATTTATTATTTTGTTTAAATTCAACAATTTTTTTAGAAAGTCATTATTTTTGGTTGAACATTCAGCTGTTTTCTTGAAAAGCCATGTTTTTTGTTGAATTCAACACATTTTCATTTTAAATTAAATTCTTTTTAGATTGAAATATTTAATATGACATTATTGGTGGATAATTTATCTATTTTGTTACAAAATTTAAGTACTTAGTTGATAATTGAACCATTTTGTTAAAAAATAATTTTTTTTGAGGATTCTTAATTTTAGCAGAAACTTCAACTCTTTGGTAAAAATTCTTATTTTTCTGGTTAAAAATGCACATTTTTAGCTATAAATTTGTATATTCCAGTTAAAGATTCATATTTGTAGTTGGAAAAGCAACTTCATCTTTGACTGTTTAACTATTTTGTTAAAAATTCATTTTTTTTGTTTCAAAATTTTTGTTGTTGTTAAAACAAAACTTTCAACTGAAAAATTTTTCATTTCTAGTTGAAATTTTATCTTTTTTAATTAAAAATTCGTTAGTTTTTTGTAGAAAACTAATCTTCTTGGTACATCATTAATATTCTCAGTTAAAATATTATCTTCTTGGTTAAAAATAAAACCATCTTGTTGAAAATCTACAGTTTTGTTAAAAATTCGACTGTTTTATACAGAATTCGTTGTCTGGCTTTACGTTTCAATAATTTTCTTGCACTTTTTTTACTTTTCTAACTAAAAACTCTTTATTTGTTTCTAATTTATCTATTATGTTGATAATGAAGCTAGCTGAAAATTCATTTCGTTGGTGGAAAGTTTGACTATTATGATAAAAATTATTTTTTTCTTTGATTTAAATAATTGTTTTTACTGAAAATTCATTGGTTCTATTTTTGTTTGAAAGTTAATCTTTATAGTTAAAAATTTAACGCTTTGATTAAATATTGTTTCTTTTTTTTTTGAAATGTCAACTAATAAATTTTTCGTTGAAAATTGATCTTTTTGTTAAAAATTCATCTATTCTGATTTAGAAAGCAACTGTTTTTTAAAAGATGAGACTTATTAGCTTGAAAATTGAATCATTTGTTTAAAATTGCGACTGTTTTTAGTATCAATTTAATTTTTTTTTTTGAAAATTGGTTGAAAATCCATCTTGGTAGTTTGAAACTTGGTTAAAAATTCCACTATTTTGTTGAAAATGTAACTATTTTGTTAGAATGGATCTTTTGTATTGAAAATTCCTCTTTTTTTTGGTTGAAATAAATAAGCACGAGCATTTAAAATTTTAGCTTGAAATTGTTTAATTCCATTCATAAAATATTTCACATTAAAATTTTTACAAGATTAAAATTCTGATTTTTGAATATTAAGGATCCCGTGACATTACCGTTCTTTTAAAATTTAAAACAAGGTCTGTTGTTCCGTTATCATTCTTATATGAATTATTTCTCAGAATTCTTCATCGCGTGTTATAATTGTTACATTTATACCTTTTCATTGTGTTTATACGTTGCATATTATTGATATTAAAGTCACAAAAAATTAATAATCGAATCAGCATGCACCTCTCGCATTCAGAAGTGCGAAGCTGCCAAGTGGAAGACCTTGTAGAGCATACAAGGTGAAGGTCACCTAGGTAACCGTGTACTAAAGTTTTGCCATATCTTATCACTCTAATACTTAAAGAAATAAGGAAATGTCAAAGTCTTGAACACAACTTGAATATATCACATTCTTGCTCAAAAATTCACATGGCAAAGTTGATTAGGAACATTCTTATAACGCCAGGTTTCGTTTGTACTTCTGTAGAAATCGGTTTATGTTAAATGGTAGAAAAAGCATCACACTAGCACAATATAACTCTAGTGTAAAATCAACTAGTGAAACGTTCCAGGATAGATACTCGATTTTTTTATGTTTGATTACATAATTTGAGTCTGGCGATTAGCATTTTACCATTAGCATATGCTGGGTTCAGTGGTTAACACTGATTAGAATTGAATAGTTGGAACATTTTTAAAAATGAAGAGTTTACTTTAAAGAAGAGAATTGAGATTTGAAGGCAAGTTTTAATTGGAAAAAATAATAAAATAAGCGCTTTTATTTTTATCTTTTATTTATTTGTTGCAAAAAGAGGCAAGAAGTTAGTAATAGAACGAACCTAAAAAAATCTTCGTTTGGTGCTGGCATCTTTTCGTGTATGATAAAGGTGAAGTTGCATGTAAGGTGACGACATAATCCTCGATTAAACCTTGATAACCTTCACGTGACTTCCCACCCCAGCTTGCTGAGCAATTGTACCATGTAATTCACTTCATAAATCTAAAGATTCGCACATAACGGGTGTTCGCAAAAACAATTGTGGGTCAGAGGAACAGAAAAAATCTCATTCATGAAAGGAAAATAAGATTAGAAAAAAACTCATGCAGTAATATTTTTAAATAGACGTGATAACAGCGAGGTTGAAGATAAAAATAAGTTTAATCTATCTATTTAGACAATCGGATATCATGTAACTTCGGAATCGATTTTAGAATTTGCTACTCTATGTCAGGGATCACAATTCGTTATCTTATTTTACCTGCTTCCCTTTTTCATCCTTATCTTCCGTAAATTAAAAAAATCCTTAAAAACCGCCTAAAATCGAGATTTTCAAGAAATTTGAAAACAAGACGCTTTAAAATGAATTCCTCTTGATGATAAGAACATCCGCAACGACGAGAAAGTCACTAATGATTCAATCGAAAAATTAAACCCGAAAGATATATGAATTTTGTAGTTGCGAAGCAAAAAAATTTTGAGATTTTTCGCGAAAATAGGGGAATACATTCTTTTACATACAATTAAATCTTACGCTACATTATTACGAATGAAAAAACCGTTGATTTTGCAACCCTAAAATATGTGTTGTCAACAAAAAATATAATTCCCAAGTATGTAAATATTTTCCACCAAGATAGTTGAATTTACAGCTCATAAGGATCAATCTTAAAAAAAATGTCAAGCCAAAAAGAAGATTTTTCTCCAATAAATTTGAATGCAAGCCGAACAGAATGGCTTATTAACAAAATTGCTGATTTTTTAATCAAATAATAAAACTTGCCACCAGTTAATAATATCTTCAACCATGAAAGATGAATTTCTCAACGAAAAATGCAATAGTTGATTTTCCGCTAAAAGAGATGAATTGTTAGCAAAAAATGAAATATTTCATACTCTAACCAAAACATAAATTCTAAATAAAAAAAGTCGAATTAATCCAAACAAATTTACTCACTGCGCGAGTACATCCTCATTGCGCGATATGCGCGCGACTGACTTGACTCGAAAATGTGAGCACGCCAAAGGCGTGCGACTGTTGGTTCTCGTGCTCCGCGCTCGATTATGTAGGTATTTATTTCGCGCTACGTGGTTGGGTTTGGTATTTTCATAGAATTTGTGCACAGGCCGTTTAAAATGAAATGTCTAAGAATCGAAAACTGCAATTTGGTGATTGTTAATTCTCTCTTGTTAAAAGAGCTTCGCTTGCAAGTTTGAGCGCCTAAGGCGTGCCACTGTTGGTTCTCGCGCTTCGCACTCGATGATTTATTCATCATTGTTAATTCTCTTTTGTTAAAAGAACTTCGCTCGCAAGTTTGAGCGCCAAAGGCGTTCCACTGTTGGTTCGCGCGCTTCGCACTCGATAATATATTTATCTCGCACTTCGCGCTCGATAATGTACTTTCCTAAATCTTTTAAAATTAAAGGTCGAAGCATCGACAACGAAAATTTGGTGATTATGAATTTTGTTTTGTTAAAGCTCTTTCGGCTTTAAAAAACGTACTATATTCTCATCACGTATCTCGTGCTTCGGACTCGATTTTGTCCAAAATGTTAATTTTTCTAGATGATGTTCAAAATCTGACAAAATCAGCTTATTAATTTTTAAAATTTTTTTAAATTTTTAAATTGTGTGAGAGTAAGAAAAAAGTTTTCTGTGCATTTTTTGATCTAGAAAAACCGTTTGGTAAGGTGAATATAAGTAAACTTTGGGAAGTCCTGAAAGAATACAGAGTCAATGCATGGCTCCTACAAGCAATAAAGACAATCTATAAGCCCTAAAATGGTAGCTTCTCTTCAATATTCTGTCTTTTTTGCTCAAATTTAATTTTTTTTATTTTCAATGTTATTTTTACATAAAAAACAAAAGCGTCCTTTTGACAAAAATCCGTTTTAAATTTGTATATCTTTTTTAGGTAAAAAACTTGTGTCTAATAATTTTGTTCGTACCTTGTGTCGTTTTTCCAAAAATTGAAGTTCTTAATTTTTAATATTTTTTTACAGATAATACTAAAAACTACGCGTTCTATCGAAAAACTATTTATAAACTATTTCGTAGATCTTTTTTCTTCTTTTGACTTTTTTCATATCGTGCATTGTTTGGCTTAAAATATTAAGTTTGGTTGTTTTTAGGTTCTTCTTTTCGTGTACTATAGATATTTTAAAAGAAGAATTTTAAAAATGCTCCAACTTTTTAAATTTTGATTAAAAATAGCTGGTTAACGAACTTGATCTTTCTCTTTGGCACCTAAAACTGTGTGCCAAAGCACAATTCAATCCATAGACGTAAAAACTTTTTTGTTCTGATTCAGGAGGACTCAACACGTCGACATTTGATGGAATCCGCGAAAATCATTTTTCACGTTAAACCAATACCTTCTCATTATGAGGAGAATGTAAAGATACATATGAAACTGTTCATCGAAATATTTGATTTTTCAAACAAATTGTTCAATTTTCTAGCCGAAAAAACAAATTTTCTAAGAAAACCTCTTGAATTTCCAACCCAGAAATATATATTTTGAACTAAAGAGATCGAGTTTCAATGAAAATGATCAATCTTTATAAAAATTTTAAATCTTGTCACAGGCAAGATGGTTACTGCCCAACATGTCGAAGGCATTTTTAGTTACAGTTGGATTTTTATTTTATTTTATTTTGCATTTTTTTATTTATTTTGCAAGGGGCTGTCCCTCTATATGTCATCAGTCATGAACACGTTTTTATAATGCAATCAATTGATCTGATAAGAGCAGTGTGCCCCCGACATATTAGACAAAGCCTGTTGTTTACCCCATCATTGACGGACTATGTTGCAGTCAAGATCACGATGATTATTATTATTTTTTGACACCATTAACCTATTTAAGAAGGGAGGAATGAGAGGAACGGAATATAGAATTTTTAGATTGACGTAGAATCCTCGTGTTATTTATTTAAAGAACACGTTTATTCCACAACACTGTTTTAACCCAGGTTGCTGATCCTCACAAAATCGTAATGTGAGTTTCCCCACTCTTTTTATTAACTATTTTTCGCCATTCTTCTCTGTCCTGGCATACTTCTCTAGTTTCTTAACGTCCATACATTTTTTCATGCAAGCTGTCGTGCTTCTGTGGCTATTATATCTCTTCTAACTAGGGTCTTATTCACACATTCTAATCATTCTTTCCGTGGTCGGCCTCTGGGCACGCTGCCATTTACTTTACATTGATACACTTGTTTCGTTAGTCCTTCATCTTTTATTCTCTCAACATGCCCGAAATATCTTAACCGATTTTTTTTCCATGTGTCAACTAGTATCTCTTCCGCACCACATTCTTTGAGACATCAAACAAAAAAATTAATTTTTATGCCAAAAAAACGACTTTTCTAAAAAGCAGTTGAACTTAAGCAAAAACTATGGACCTTTTACAAATTTTTTAAAGATGAATTTTTCACCAAAAATGTAATAGTTGATAGTTTAAACAGAAAAGATTGTATTTTCAGATTAAAAATAGTTGGGTTAATCCAAAACGGTTAACAACATTGTTGAGTTTTCAATAAAAGAATTCATTTTTTAACCGAAGAACAAAATGATTTTCAGAATGATGATTTTCAATCCGAAAATACGACTTTTTAACAAAATAGTTGTTGCTTCAACCAAATTATTGAACATTCTAGTGAAAAATATTAATTTTGTAAAAAATGTTGAAACTTTTAACCCCAAATATCTATTTTCATCGAAAACTGTAATATTCAACTAAACAAATAGTTTTTAAAGCCAAAAAGGTGAATTTAAAAAAACAAATATTTTTTTACAAATGTGATGATTTTTCAAAGAAAAAACAAAATTTTCAAGCATTTAATGAAATGTTTAACCATGGAAACTTGATTTAAAAAAAATGCAATACTTAATAATTTAACCAAAATATATTTTAATTGTGAATAAAAATAGTGGAATTTGTCCAAAAAGATAAACTTTCAACGAAGTATTTGATTTTTTATCCAAAAATATTTTCAGCCAAGAGATAAAACAAATGTTCAACAAATGGTTAAATTTTTAATAAAATAATTGATGTATAACAAAAAAAGATTTTTCAGTCAAGAGAGTAAACAACAAATAATCAAAATAAGGAATCAAAATCTTTCTACTGTTTCTTGAAAGTGAAACATGAAAAGTTTTAAATTCTGTTGCTTATATAATTTTTTACCTTTGATCTTGTGGAATCTTTTCCTGATCTATTTTTATCAGTAGAAAGTTCTGAAGTGTTTAACAGATTCTCTATAGCGAGCAAAAAAAAAAGATTAACACAAAAATGACTAGATAACTTGGTACAGAAAATGGGCTACTGTTAGAGGGAACTTTCGTTCAGTATTCAGATACACTGTTAGAAATTTATGTAGGAATTCTCAGAGACGCGTCACTAAAGTTTTATGCAGAAACCGTTTCTAAATTTTCCTAAACTGTAACAGAAATTTCATCAACGGTAACTGCATAAAACTCCAGACACATGCTTCAGAAAATTCTGTTAGTTTAGTTTAGCAATTTTCAATTATTGTATGTTATAACAGGACGTACACTCATTGTATCAAATATATAATCAAAGCCCATCTTTTATGATAAGTTTTTTCACATTTGATTCATTGAGTATATTATATAACATAGTTATTTACCATAAAATATGAATTGTCAGCAAAAGAAAATTAATTTGTAGTAAAATAGTTAAATCTTAACAAAAGAAATAAATTTTTAACTAAAATATGAATGTTGCACACAAAAAATATTTCTTAACAAAGGGGTTGAACAAAATTTTTAAAAAGACGATATTTCAACAAAACAGTTGAGTTTTTAATGAAAAAGAATAATTTTTTGTAAAAAGTTGTTGAATTTTTATACAAACAGTTGCGTTTTTATCAAGGATAGATGAATTTTTAAGTTTAAAAGACAAATTATCAAAAATATTGTTAAATTGTCATCCAAAAAAGATTTTAGTATGACTTTTTAGCATAAAAATATGAGTTTTAAATGTGAAAGAAATTTTACATGAAAATAGTTACATTTTCTACCCAAAAATATGAATATTCAGCAAAATAGCAGAATTCTGAACACACAAAAATAGACATTTTTGAATAAAAAGACAAATTTTCTAAAAATAGTTGAATAGGGTTGTTTCCAAAGTCAGACATAATTTTTCCAATAAATGGCTCTTATAGTATATATGTATACCCTCCAAAATCTGGCCCGTATTTTCACCTCATATTTCAAGTCGGAAGAGCCAATTCCGGAGTGGTTGGTGATAGGGCACACAGTACTCCTGCTGATAATGGGCAACTTAGCTAACCCAAAGCATTACAGGCCTATCACTTGTCTGAATACACTGTATAAGATATTCACAGCTATTCTAACTGATAGGATTGTTCAGGCAATCGGACCTGTGTCGCAAGAAATGTATGAACAACGCGGCTAAAAGAAAGGCGTAGCTGGGTGTCGAGAGAACCTGCTTATCGACAGATGTGTCTGCAAAGATGCAGCATCTATTCAGCGTGACCCATCGATGGCCTGGATTGATGACCGGAAAGCTTTCGATTCGACCTCCCATAAACTTATCATCTGTCTTTTGGAAAGCTTAAAGGTCCAGTCGCAAAGCGTGAGGTGCATAGAGAGATTGATGCTACTTTGGAAAAGCAGATTTACTATCTCATCTGGAAAAAATCGTGTGACAACTACCAAGGTCACTTTCCAAAGAGGTGTCCTTCTGGGCGACTCCATAAGCCCACTCCTCTTTTGCCTCACATTATTGCCTTTATCTCTAGCACTTCGCCATTCCCAGCGGTACCTTTGCGGTAAACCTGCAAATCGAAAACACTAGGTCACCCATGTATTTTACATGGATGATCTTAAGATTTATGCTAAAAATAAAGAACATTTACATATAGCTCTAGGGATTGTCGAACGCTACACTAAGGAAATAGGAATGGAATTTGGGTTAGCAAATGCGTCAAGGTTTATTTGAAGCCAGGAAAACTTATTGGTAACTTATTGGTCGATAGAAGCGCTATATGAAACCATTGCGTTGGCGAGACTTATACGTACCTGGGCGTGCCACAGAGCCGTATTTAGAATGTGTCATATAATATATAAAGGATACTCTCCGAAGAAGATATAAACGGCTTAACCGGCAGATTTGGTCTTCCGAACTGTCGGCGAGGAACAAAGTATCTGCAAAGAACATGCTTGCCGTCCCGGTAGTACTCTATTCATTTGGAGTGGTTCCATGGACGAAAAACGAGCTCAGATCCCGTGATATCTGGACACGAAAGGTTATGCACATAAATAAAAGCATGCATGTTAAGTCTTCTGTTCCGCGACTCTACATCTCACGTCGTCAAGGTGATCGCGGAATATTGAATTTTGAATGTCTTCACAACAGGATTATTTTGGGCACAGCACATAGAGTCGCAAATCCTGTTGTTAAAATTGTCAGAAAGCATGAAGAAGAGGGCAAAGGAGCGTTTCTGTACAAAACAGCGGAGGAGGCTGCTGAAACGCTTTGACTTAACTTCCGTATCAGGAGTGAGCAGAATGCGTCAAATCTGATCTATCTCGAGTACTCACTCCTGAAAGCCCGGATTCAGAAAGCACAGGAGAAAAACTTCTGGGAACACCTCCTCGATAAGAGGTTGCACAGCATCTACCACTGAAATTTGGAGGATCAGTCAATGTCATGTGAGCTAACTTTTGCTTTCCTTAAATCGCCCGGATTAAAGTCGAACACGGAGGGTTTCATTTCGGCATGTCAAGATGGTGTCATTTCCATCTTACATACCGTCGCTACATTTTGAGCCACGACATTCCCGATGATAGCTGCAGGGCGTGCCATGCACAGTCCGAGCATCTAGGACACATACTATCTAGTTGTCCAGCTCATGCGGGAACGACCTACATCCAAAGGCACAATGCGGCACTAAAAGTACTTTAATACCATCTCTGTCACTCTTACGGCATTAACCTTAATATCGCTCCGCTCAACGCTCTTAGGGAAATAGATTCAGTCGAGAATGAGAAGTGCCGCATATACTGAAACTTTATATTCTCGACAATTGTTTCTGTTGCACTCTCGAGGACTAACATAGTTCTGCTTGACTTCGAGAAGCAAACCATGTTCGTTATCGACTTTTCGGCACCAGCTGACAAAAACATCATAGCCAAGGAGAATGAAAAAAAAGAGAGGTACAGAGACCTTGCAAGGGAATTGCGACGATTGTACCCGGAATATTCTGTTAAATTAATCTACCGTATCATCGGCGCTCTTAAAGGTGCCAAGCTTTCACTGGTTAATAGTCTGAAAAATATCCCTTGCCGGGAAAATGTAGAAGACGATCGTCCTTGGGTCGCTCCGTGTCATCAGGGGGCACGAGACGTTTGCCGGATCGTCATATTGATTCCGTCATAGACTGTTACCACCATTCTTACGCTCGTGAGACGTGGTTATGGCTGAAATTTTACCGCGATTTCGCTGGGATCGCGTGCAATTTTTAAGATTAGCACCCGATTGCGGCAAAATGCTGCGGTTGTCCTTATGACAAAATTTTAATTATACAGAATACATCATATATATATACAATGGATTTTACGTTTTCGTGTGTAAATTTACCGGCCGAATTGGAATATCACAACAGCAATTGCAAAATTCATCGCTAGGTGGATTCTTACCAATTTTCGTAAACTTACTCCGATACACGAGGGTCCTTTTATTTACATCCACCAGAGATGTAAAATTCAACCGATTTTTTTACAGTGTATAATACTATACTTATTTATGTATGATAACATAAAAACATTTAAAACAAAAACTTTTGTATAAAGAATTCATTGAAAAAGTACTTGAATGTAGTCATGTTTACTGAACAATTCGTAAATATGTGTGATTTTTAAATGTGCTAATAATTGTACTTACTGTTTTCATTCAACGTACTACTGACTCTTAAACCAAATATTACCTAACCTCTTCATCATGATTTTCGTTAGTTTTCATCAAAATCACATCGTCACATTGATAGATAATTATGAGACTCTGGGTCACGTGAAACCCACGTGACACCAAGTAGAATAAGTGTTTTACCGCCGTTTTTCTGCGAAACTAGTTGAATTTTCAACACAAAAGTTTAATTTTCAAACAAATAATAAAATTGATAACTAAAAAAGTGATATTGCGAAAGGAAATTCCTGAAAAAAATATATAAATACAAAGTAAACGAATTACTAATAAGATTATTACACTAGGGTTACTGCCAGGTTTGTTTGACGTGTGATGTTCCGATGAATTTTTTACATACTTCCGTCAGAAATCATAAAAAAATCTCTCGAACCCGCCGATTACTACTGAAACTGAACCTGGCATGCTTCGTCTGTTAGGCGCTCGAGAAGCGAGGAGTGCGCATGCAACTGCGCATATTTTTCCGTTACGACAGCTAACATTTCTGTTACCATTTAGGAATTTTAGGAATCTATTTGCAATTTTTAGAAACGTCTCCTGAAGTTAAATAATAATTTAGTAAATTTACTATTAAAGTTATTGAATTTCGTTTTCAGCAATCTTAAATGTTTCGGAATTTTCCGAACAGTTCTAATAGTGTACCCATATGATATCAAAACTTGTTAATAATACAAAAATCCCCTTGTTTACCTTGAATTGAACCACAGAACTGCTCAAATTCCTGTTGTATTTGAAAATAACTTTATTTATGAAAATACGACAGAAAGAGTTGAAAATGTCTTTTCTACTTGTGTTGATTTTGTCCACACTGTAGAGAGGGTGCTTAGTGCTTACTCAGGCTAACTACCGGCACACCGCGACTTATTGAGACCAATCGAGGCAATAATATGCACGCAGGCAGGCAAGCAGACCCCGTATTTGTCAAACTAAAATTGCAGATTAATCTCACATGCACTTTCAATTTATATATTGCACACGTCCTTGATTTATAACCCCTAACCAATGATATATAAGCGGATAACTTTCATTTATAAATAAAATGGGCAGAACCTAATGATTTTAAAATCTTCCAGACTAATGACAAAAATCTATTTATTTAAAAAATCGTAATGATTTAGTTTTGCAAACACAGCTGGTTTCCCTCATCAGGTCTTAAAATAGCTTTAAGAAATAGATTACCTGTGTTTTTTTCGAAATGTGTGAGTTCCATGACCTGTAAATGGATCTTTAATGGAAGATGTCTAAATCATTAAGTTCTGCCTATTTTATTTATGAATTAAAATTTTCCCAGACGTAACAAAAAACTAAAACATTTTTTTCTTCTCCAAAGCGGAAAACTTCCTAAATTATACATAGTCAAGAGTGGTGCAAAATTTAAATAAACGGTCGCAAAAGTCTATACTGAGAAATAAAAATAAGTAACGGAAATTACAACAGACATTTCGTAAAAGTGAGTAAACTGTACAGAGTTACCTGAATCGATTGAGAGAGAATGTATCGAACAATTTTGAGGTCAGTGACTTTCGAAAGAGGGAATTTATGGAAATTACCGAAATAACTCATTTGTTTACTGCAACTTTATAGTAACATTGTCGATTTTTTTGTAAAATAGTTTAGTTTTGGTTCAATTGTGAAGATTTAATGACAGCCATGAGACAATAGCTTAGCCTACGTATATATTTCTCTGTATATTCGTCTAATTAGCAAGCTTCCTTTTCTTTTTTTGTTATATACGTGCAGGTAAATGCACACCTTGCGTTGCATAATTATGACGCTAGTATTTAAGATTTATTGATAGAGATACGATAACAAAATTTCATATAAATCATAGGAGATTATATATGCACCGTACAATGTGTCATTAATGTGCCACATCCTATTATATCTCTGTATTAGCAATTGCGTTTGAACGTTACCCCTATTCTTGATAAAACTTCCCTTCTTTTCCCTTTTCTTTTTTTTATACGATATTTTATATAAAATTGTTCGCTTCACATCTTAAAAGTTATTTTATTCAAAACTAGAAAATGCTACCGCGACTACTTAAAATTACTTTTATGAATATTATTTTGTATATTTCGTGATTTCCAATAACAATCCGAAAATTATTCAAAAATAATTTTAAAAAAAAAATAATTTTTTTTTAAAGTAGCTCTTTAAAGCCCAGTGTCGTCACTGTGTATAAAGTAGTCACATTATGCACGGTGACGTCACAGGTGTATTTAAAGTAGGTACTTTATGCACGGGTGACAATTTTACACTTTCTTTGCGAATTGTTGAGTTTAATCACAACCAAAGTTAAGTGAATAATTTACTGGAGGTAAATTACCTGGCTTATTACACTAATTCACTATATATTTTACTTACTGTGTTGATTATGTGATGTAAACAGAATACAACATAACCTATAATTTAATAATACATTAAGGAACATGCGTTCAGTGCTTCCAACGAGCGCCATTTATAGATAAGTTTCTACTTATCTTCCATCTGATTTCATTATAAAAATTACAATGCAACTTTCTTGATTGAGCGGCATTAGCCTACGACTGGAAGCACTCGTCTACGCTTTTGCACTCGCTTCGATCGTGCACAAGCTTTCGACTCGTACTTCCAGCCTGCGGCTCATGCTGCAGGCTTCACACTCGTAAAAATCATCTCTTTTACGCACTTGTATCATAGCACACATATTTCAGCCACAAATTATTTGAAACGAAAGGAATTAATAAAGCAAAAGTTTTTATAATTTCATAATTTTTCTTAAATTTGAAGGAAAACTAAATAGTTAAATGTTTGATGAAAGAGAAGAGAGAAGAGAGAGAAGAGAAAATAATATTCAATATTATTTTCCAGAAATTAGTGTAATAAAATAGAAAAATTAAATAATTCTTGAAAATAAATATAGTGAAGTCATGAAAAACATGTGTCTTCTTTGATCTAATTCTTTAATCTAATAAAACTTCTAAGGAATTTCAAATGTTTTGAATTTAAAATATTTCAGAGAATATTGAAAGATTTTACAGGATTTATTAAGTTTTAAGATATTTTAAAAGATTACACAGGATTTTATAAGATTTTCGAGGATTTCAGAGACTATAAGGGATCTTAAAACTCAATGTATTTTAATCAATTTTCCAGGATTTCAGGAAATATCATAGAATTTCACGGGATTTCATCATATTTTCATGGATTTCAAAGAATTTATTCACGAAAAGTGAGTTATTTTGTAGGATAGGGTTTCAAATGATTCCATAATTTTAGGGTATTTCAATCCATTCGAAATATTTTGGGATAAATAATTTTCTAGAATTTTGTAGGATATTGTAAAAAGTTCCTAAGCTAAGGTATTTTAAATGATTCTAAGGCATTTTTAAAAGATTTATACGGTTTAAAGGAGTTTCCAGTGATTTTTTACAGGGATGCAACCGTGTCCCCTATTTTCCCCTTTTCCCCCTTTTTGAGAACGTCCCCTATTTTCCCCTATATCGAATATTTATCCCCTTTATCCCCTTTTTCCCCTTTTTTAAGTGGATGAAACATGAAATTAAATAAGAAACAATACCGAAAAAATTTTATACGTATAGTGATTGATGTGCCGAGTGTGCGTAATGTAATGAAAAAAGCGATTGCTAAAGATAATAGTACTAGTAAAACAGTTTTAGTTGAATTATTTAAAGGAGAGCAAAATATACTTGAAAAAGAAAAAAGTCAAAAGGAAAAAGTTGATAAACTTCGAAAGAAAGTTAATAAAAGAAAGTCGGCTCTGCTGGACTCTTTAGTTACCAAAAAATT
>JAAAKG020168420.1:7456-27908 GCA_010014905.2 Druon quercuslanigerum | reverse complement strand
TATTTAAAACATTTTAATTCTTCAAATACAGTCGAGCGAGGGTGGATTACTTGTTTTATAGCGGATTATTGTAGATTGCCGCTGTATACAGAATTTCTGCGTATTGCATAAAATTATGGCGAATTTTGCACCAAAAAGGATTGCTTTAAAACCAAATTGTTGAATTAAAAACGAATTAGAAGAACTTGAATACAAATAGTTGAATTTTCAACTAATAATATTAATTTTCTACCGAAAATAGTCAAATTTTTTTACCAAAGAGATGATTAATAATAGTTAAGTTTTTAATTTAAAAATACATTTTCGATACAAAAACGAAGACTTTTTAACAAAACAATTGTCTTTCCAATCGAAAAATATATTGTAAAAAAAATTGTTTAATTACCAACGAAGTATAATAATTTTTAAATAAACAGTTTAATTTTTGACCAAAAACATAAACTTTAACCAAAAATATTAATTTTCTATCGAAATACATGAGTTATCAGCAAAATTGTTGTTTATTCAACCACAGTGATAAATCTTCGATAAAAAAATGAATTGTCAATGAAAAATGTTAGTTAACATTTCTACCGAAATTTCTTTTTTTATTTTCTAATAAAAACAGTTAAATGAATCCAAAAAATACCAATTTTCAACAAAGTAGTTGAATCCTCAACTAAAAAAAATTAATTTTTGAACCAAAAAGAGAAATTTTCAACAAAATAGTCGAATTTTCACCCAAAAATTATTTTATAATACAGCAGCTCTATTTTTAACCATACAATTCAGTTTTGAATGAAAAAGTTCATTTTCTATCAAAATGTCGAATATTTACGAAATAGATGAGTTTTCAATTTCAGAAAGATAAATTTGTATTTAATAATGGAATATTTCAATTCTCAGTTCGAACGATGATTATTTAATAAAAATAACGAATTTTCAATAAAGTAATTATTTTTTTCAACAAAATAGTTCATTTTTTGACGAAAAAGAGGAATTCTCATGCAAGAAGTTTCATTTTCTATTAAGAAGAACGAATTTTTAACAAAATAGATGACGGTTCAATCAACTAGTTGAATTTTCAAGCTAATTTTCAACCAACAATTAAATATTTAAATTTGAAGTTGACGAAATTAATTTTTAAAAACCACTCATTTTATAGAAAATGAACCAAACTATTTGGAATTCAAATCAAGAATCTTCAACCAGATCAAAACATTTTTAACAAATCAGTTTAAATTTTAACAAAGTAGTTGAATTTTCAACTAAAATTGAAGTTTTTAAGATTTCAGTTTAAAAAATTCATTTTTAAATGAAAGATAATTTCAACAATACACTTCAATTTTATACCAAAATAGTTTAATTTACAATTGAATAAGACGAATTTGTAACCATACAATTGAACTTACAATGAAGAAAATGACTTTTTGAAAAAAAATTTGAATCTTCTAACAGGTAGACTATTTTTTTCACTAAAAATTTGAATTTTTATCCAGAATCATGAACTTTCAACTCCCGAATTACGGGAATTACTCTCCGATTATCAAGTGGATTCTCCCCCATCAGAACTCGATTATTCCACATTATGAGTGGATTACTTTGGATTAAAAGTATATTATTTTGGATTACAATTGTATTACCCCATATTAAAGTAGATTACCTAAATTATTCCGAATTATCCTCATCACACATGGATTACTCTAAATTATTCCGGTTTACAATTGGATTACCACGGAATGTAACTGGATTATTTCATATTAAAAGTGGATTCCGGTAAATGAAAAGCAGAGTAATTTGAGTTAAAAGTGGATTACTTTTGATTACAAGTGATATTGCCTGAATTACTCCTAATTATCTTCATTACAACTGGATTATTAAATGTTAGAGTGGATTACAGCAGATTACAAGTAGATTACTTCAAATTAAAAATGGAATTAACTGAATAAATAATTTTTGAACAAAATTAAACAAAGTTAAATTAAATAGAATAGTTGTATAAATAGCCAAAACATGATATTTTTCTCGTTGGCCAAAGAATTGTAAACAATTTCTAGCGGGCAATCGAGTTGCCGGCCTTAATCCGTTGACGAGGTTTATCCGTCTATAAGTAGAGTAAAACTATAAACCGACACTTTTTCCATTTTTAATCTTTTAATTCATTTTTCTTTTAATAATTTCCATTTTCTGAGGAATTTAACTGGATTTAACTTTAGTCATGTGTTTCAATAAAGAAGTGAGTTATTTTCACGTAAAAAGCGAGATAGCCGATTTGCTGGGGGCGCATGACCTAATCGGTCAACACATTGCTTCTGAATGTTAAAGAATAATAAAAAGATGATTAAAAAGAAGAATGCGTAAGAATATCACGTATATAATAATTATTCTAATGTTGCATCAGTCCCTGAAAAATGACGCTAGCAAGCATGGAAACTGGACTGACACTTTTTTGGATTAGCATTTCCGATTAGATTTTTAAGAGGGAAATTAGAGAGTAAATATTAACAAGACAATTTTCGCAAAAAAATATTTTTTAATAAAAAGGCTCAAACATATTGTTAAACCAAAAATCAGTCTCATTGGAAACAAATATATATGAGCTTAAAGTTTCTTATCATAATGGTATTTACATTATTTTTTCTTTTTTTTGACGAATTTTTAATTATTTTGTATAAGTGTGAATCCTTAATATTTTGGAAATCTTTCATGTATTTTTATAATTGTTTGTAGTTACAATGATCAGAACAACAAAATACAATTCTTTTATATACAAATTTGATAAAACTATGAGAAATTTTGTTGTATCTCGAAAGATCCCTTTTTAAATTAATTGCATTATTAACATCTCTCTTAATGTATACCATTTTCACAAATTCAATCGAACTGATAGCTATGTGTGATTCTATGTAATTTTTTTATCGGATCATTTAGAAGAAAACTGAAAGTCTGACCTGAAAGTGATAGGTTCCTATACCAATCATTTATAATTTTATCAACATTTGTTTTAATCAAAGTAAACTTTACAAAATTTAGTTTATTTTTTTCTAATTCTAAAGTAAATCGCTATCTTGAATGTATACTATTAAAGTCATTTTACAAGCATATCAATTTTACTTGCTTCTACACAAAGAACAGAATCATCGATATATCTCTCACATAAAGGCATCGAAATTCTACTTTTTCTAGTTTGCCATTCACTAGATTTTTTATGTTATTAAAAACTTTATTCTATAAATTTTTCATGACAATTTCAGCTAAAATATGTAAGAGAGCAGATCCTATTGGTGTTCCAAACTTTTGGTTGATAAAATTTACTATATAATTGAAAATAAACAGAATGAAAATTAAAGTCGATCGCTTCATTAAACTTTTTATATGGAACTTTATTTTTTTGATTTATGCACTTCCATCTTTTTTCAAGTTAGAAAAAAGCATATTTATTACAAATACTAGATATAGGGCGCATCAGTTATGATCCAGGATGTCATTGTTAGGAGCGCAACTAAAATGTGTGGTACTATGGTCTTTGGAAGAATGTCCGGTGATGCATCGCGGAATGATGAAATCCAAGCAGCCGTCCAAGAAAAGAGAAAATAGTACGACAGAATGTTGAATACCACATGCCTTAGTGATGAGGAGAGAAGTAGGCTTCATAATGAATACCGACGCAAAAAGAGGAAACTTAATCTACAAATCAAAGAAACTAAATATAAAATCAGAACAAAAGAAGAGAAGAAAATTTAAAACGACTTTGAAGGAAGCAAGAAACTGTTTGATAAATTGGCGATGATCAATATGAAAGGAAGTAAAATTACATAGTTAGGCAGCATGAGAAATAGCTATATGATACATAGGGGATACTAGATGCTTTATGAGCCTCTTTTAAGGAATTTATAGGAGGTAAAGCTGTAGGGCACCACTACTGCGGTATAGAACAGAAATATAATCAAGCTCGTCAAAAACTGGTAAAATTAAATAAAATAAAACAAAGATAAAACGCGGAAGAACAGTTAAGAAAAGGATAAGAGTAAAATTAACGCGATTAACATGAAATTCCTGCGCATGGTATGCGGCAAAAGAAATGATGGACAAAGGGAGTAATGAGATAATTCTAAAAGAATGTTGTCTAGACTCTAGAGACACTAGCTGACATATGTGAAAGAAATTCGCTAAGATAGTTTGAGCATGTTTATGAGAATGAAATATGAACGACTAATGAAACAGGTGTATCAAGGTAAAGTAGATAGCAGTGTGCCCAGAGGTAGACCGCGGGAAGGATAGTTAGAAATTTTAAATGAGACCCTAATTCGAAGAGACATAAGAAGCCATAGAAATACAAGAACTTGCATGAAAAAATGTATGGACGTGAAGGAAGCTAAAACGTGACTTTGTGAGTCACGCCTACTTCAAAAGGAAAATAATAATAATAATAATAATTTTTAGGCACATCACAAGAAGCTAGAATATAAGCTTGAGGAATCGTAATTCCATCAATAACTTCAATAAAAACTGCACTGTTTTTTACCGTGCTTTTTTTAGATTTTTATTGAATTTTTCAAAATTTTAATAAATAATTTTTCTAGTTACCTTTTAGGGGAACCTATTATTGTTGATATTATAGTTTTTAATGGATAATCAACTTTATTTTTTTCAATAAGTCCATAAGATAAAGAGAGAACTTTTTACAGAATCTATATCATATTTATTAACGTAACCAAGATACCCATTTAATCTAAATTTGCTTAAAATATAAAAGATATCTTTTTGTAATTTTTGAGAGGGTTATCTACAATTATTTCAAAACTGTTTCTGGCATCAAAAGTTGCCATCATTTTGTTATTATATTCAATTTTAAAAATTGTTATTATTATATTCTTCTTATCTGCACATGTTATGAGGATATCAGGATTTTTCTTTAAAGATTTATTTGTAAATCTGTACCCTGCATTTAATTCTTTGTCTATTAATGAAAGTAATTTGTTATTTGTGATTAAAACTGAAATCTGAATTATTGTAATTCATTTCTTGGAAATTAAAAATTTTATTAATATTTATGTATGCATCTCTTACCACTTATAATAATTGAACAAACTATTTTTCCCCAGATCTGTTACTTAACAAATCAGTTCAAATTTTAACTAAGTAGTTGACTTTTCAACGAAAAATGAAGTTGTTAAGATTTCAGTAAAAAAAATTTTCAGCAATATACTTCAATTTTCTACAAAATTTTTTTCCTATTCTATATATTATATTCCCCTAATCTCATTTTCTTGTTATTCAAATTAATCTAATTTTCCACTTGCTCAATCTCTCAATTTCTGCGACATTCATGATGGTAAGCGAAATTCAAAGAAACTTCAATCTTATAAATAGAGAAAAAGAAACTGAGAAAAAAACTTATCTTTCTGCTGATATCTCCTAGAAGCCATTGTGAAAGGAAAAGTTAATCCCTTAAAGTACTCAGAGTGTTGGTTTCTTGGTCAACTATCTAACTAGACTTTTTAAATACTAGAATATTGTGGTTGCAAAATACATTTTTTTTTTAAATTTTACAGAAAATTTAATCTTTTATGATTAGAAAACGTTGCATATGATTTACAGAAGTTTCTCTAATTATAGTGAGAACATTCAAGTAAATTCGATTTGGATGACAGATTTTTTAAATTTACTATTATTTTTCCTAAATTCACATACGTATTTAAGAATTTAGTTTCAGTTAAAGGGCAGTGTCAAAGAATGTTACATTTTATGTGTATAAAAAAACTGAAAAAAATTAAGATTTATTAATGTAAAATTTGGTATTTAATCAAAACCTGACATATTCGGCAATATTGAAATATGTATATTTGACCAGAACAATAAGTAACGTTTTTGTCTAATATCAAACAAATTTTGTATTTTTACCGTCGCTGAAAAATTACAATTTTTCTATATTTTCATTGCATTATTTAAATTGAAATAATTATTTTGGAAAATCAAACTTTCCCTTACTAAGCTTCATTTTTGCTTCTTAAATACAAAATTGGTCCTCCCTTTTTACCTTTTAATCCTGTGATATGACAGATTTCACTTTAAATTCAAAACTTTAGATGTTTTCCATATTTTTGAAGATGCATATGACTTGAAGAGACAAAAATTGCAAAAATTACAAATGCTCGTTCTTTAGACATTTTTGAAGCACAGAAATGCTAAAATTTGTATTTACTTTATTTACCATTTAATTGGTAAAGAAAATTGAAATTAATAAAATATTTGAAAATCCAAATTTAACGGAATCGAGTATTCAAATTTGCTATAAATGTCCAATTTTTTATTTTTCCTGGCCACTCTAAATTTTTAAACCCTTTAGTGACAACTGTCATACAAAATTGAATAAAGAGTCAACCACAGATTACGTAAAACGCACGTAAAATACATGAATTAAAAAAAAACAGTCGAATTTTCAATTCAAAAATCAGTAAAAACAATTGATTTTTAACCAAGAAAAGGGGAATTTGCAGTAACATAGTTCAACTTTAAACAAAAGTGATCAATATTCAATGAAAAAATGAATTCGCAACGAAAAGTGTAATAGTTGAAATTTACTTTAAAAAATATTATAATTTTCAATTAATCACAGTTGTTGGAGAATTAAATCAAAAAATAGGAATTTTTAGCAAATTATTTGAATCTTTAAATAAGATAGACTAATTCCCAAATCATAAACAGGAATTTTTTCACAACAAAATCTCGTTCAAAATGTTCAATTTCAAAGACCTAAAGACAACTTTTTAACAATAAAAGTGTAATTTACAAACCAAAAAATGCATTTATCACAAAGATAATTCAATTTTTAACCAAAAAAAAGGTTTTGAAAAAACGTCCTTGAGTTTTTAAACAACAAAAAAAAAGTTTAGAAAAAATTTGTTAAATTTTTAAACAAAAAAAAAAATTATTTTTGAACCAAATAGTGTAATTTTCTACCTAAAAGATCAATTTATACCAAAAAGGCAAATTTGCAACGTAACAGTTAAATTTGCAAACAAGCAGATAAATTTTCAACCAAAGTTACAATTTCAGTTATAATAATTTACGATAAAAAACTAATTATTAGCTAAAAAGATTAACTTTTTACCAAAAAGACTAATTTTTAACAATTTATATACATTTTCAACCAAATTTTGAAATTTTGATTGAAATCAAAATGGAAAATCAATCAGAAAGAATACAACAATCCTCGTTGTTCGAACAATTGTTTGGAATTTTCAAACAGTTTCAGGTTACATTAACGTTTTTCACAAGAAATGGGATATTTTGAAAAAAAGACTAGATTTCGAAGAAGATTTACACTTTTAAGCAATTTTCTTTTATTGTTGTGTCTTTTGATGAAAATTATTGGTATTTTTGATCAAATATTGTATTTGATTTCTAAAAATATTTAAAATTACAAAAAAATTAGTTTTTGAATACAAAAATCATTATTGTCTGAATAATATTTACAATTTTTTAACAGTTTCAAGTTATTTTAAAGTTTTTAACAGGATATCGGATATTGTAAATAAAAACCATCAGATTTCGAAGAATATTTACAATTCAGAACGATTCGATTTTTAAAAATATTAACCATTTTTCAACGACTTTAGGTTAAAATAATAAAATTTATAAGCTTGAACAATTTTAGATTGCGTTAGTGTTTTTTGTCGAAAATTAAAACTATTATTGAAAACTCACTAGATTTCAAAGAAGATTCGTACAAGATTTCTAATTTTGAAAACTTTCAGGTAAATATTTATTTAATAATATTTAGAAAGCTTTGGAAAATAATATAACAAAATATTCTGAAGCATATTATCTCCATCAAATAATTTTATAAATAAATAATACTCGAAAACATAATTATTCACTTCTTGAATTTTTTCTGGGTCCATGAATTTGAATAACAATAATTAAAACCAATTTTCATTTTATCTTCATAAACTGAATATTCAGTGCACATTTAACATAATAATATTTTGAATGAAATGTATTTTCTAGGTGACTAGAAACCATTAAAAACAGAGAAAATAACCAGATTTTTCACGAAAATAACGAATTATTTTTTTCAAGTAAATTTATTGTAAATAATATATTAAAATAAATTTAAAACGCTTAAAATTCCTAAAATTTCGAGAAAAATATTTTTCAAATTTTCAAATTTAACAAAATTTTGAGGCACTTTTCTCCAAACAGTTGAATTTTCAACGAAAAAGATAAATTTTTTAGTAAAAGAGAAGATTTTTTAACAAAACATATGCATTGTGGAACACATAGTTGAATTTATATCTACCAAGAAAAAATAAATCTTTAACAAAAATGGAATAGAAAATTTTTAAGTTAATAAACTACTTTTCGATGAAAAAAGCCAACATTTTTCAACAAAATAGTCGAAATTTCCACCAAAATATGAAATTTCCATTAAAAAAGATTAATTTTTAATCAAAAATAGAATAGTTAGATTTACATTAAAAAAATTAATTTGAACAAAAAAGACGAATTTTCAACAAAATAATTCAATATTCAGCCAAAGAGATAAATTTTCAGTTAAAATTATTTATCTTCAAGCAATAAAAAAAAGATTTTTCAAGAAAAAGCATTAAGTTTCAACCAAACAGTTTAATTTACATCTAAAAAAATAAATCTTCAACGAAAATGTAATTGTTATAAATGTTTAACCAAAAAAATAAATTTTTAACAACTTGCATGCAGTTTTAACTAAACTGTTTGATTTAGAACTAAAAAATATAAATAAACAACGAAAATGCAATAGTTAAATTTTAAGTTAAACAAATTACATAAAGTGTTAACTAAACAGTTTCATTCACATCGAAAAATATAAATTTTCGACAAAAATTGAATAGGTGAATTTTAAGTTGCTAAAATTAATTTTAAAAAAAATTAATTTTAAGTTACTAAAATTAATTTTTAACAAAATACATTATGTTCTCAACCAAACAGTTGATTTTGCAACTTAAAAAGATCAGTTTTCATCCAAAAATGAAATAGTTAAATTTTAAGTTGAGTAAATTAGTTCTAAAAAAAATGAATTTCAAACCAATAAGATTAATTTTTTACAAAAAAAGACGAATTTTCAATAAAATACATGACTTTTCAGCAAAATAGTTACATTTTTAACCAACGACATGCAATTTTTAACAAAATAGACCAATTTTTGATCTAAAAAATGAATTTTTAAACAAAAAAGATTTCAGTTTTAAATAAAAAACAGTTAAACAAACAACAGGTTGAATTTACAACAAAATACATAAATTTTTTACCAAAAAAGGTAAATTTAAACAAAAAATGAAATAGTTCAATTTTCAGTAAAAAAAAATAATTTCTATAAAAAAACGAATTTTTAACTAAGTATTAAAATCACGTAATACAAAGCTACTTTTACAAATCAAGAAACATTGATATTTAATTTTATATAATAATTTTTTTTTTAATTTACCACGTTTTCGAAAAAATTCCCTGGCCTAAAAAAATGTACTGTTATTTCCAGGGTTTTCCAGGAGATAGCTTAAATTCTGTTTGAAATGGACTCTTCTGGAAAAAAATAAACGAGTCAGGCGCAAACTGATTTTCACGATTCAGTAACGGCTATCGCATTTATTTTCTTACCAAAACATGTACTAGGGACATGTGCTATTCCAAATACGAAAAAAAATTCCGTAATTTTAATTTTTTAATTTTTTTTATTTTAACAGCTACCGGTTTTGACTTGAAGTTTCCCATGTAAAGTGCATGGGGAAAAATGACTTTTTTGAGTTTTAGGAATCATTTTTTAGAGTTTGAAAAAATGTGACGGGAAAGTATTGAGGCTTGTAAAGTTTTAAATGAAGAATTTCATGTATCAGACATATGGGTTTGACACCCCGAACACACCCCTACGTACTAGTGTACGTGAAAACTACCCTTAAACCAAAAATGTCAATTCTTCATGAAATCGAACTTTTAAGACTATATTATCGTATTTTGTTGACTTAAAAATATTAAAATTGGTCTAGAGGAAAATGTATTATCATTGTTTACTTAATTTTCAATTATTTAAACAAATAGAATTTGTTTAATTTTTTTTCGAAATTCGTTTTTCCCCTAAAAATTATGACTATTAGTCTAGTGGAATATTTATTAACATTAATATATTATTTTTCAATGGTTTAAATAAATGGAATTGGTTGTTTTTATGTTTTTGAAGTTTTTTTAAATAAAAATTATTACTATTAGTCTAATAGAATATTTAATAACATTGTTTCATTAATTTTTTGTTCCTAAAACAAATGGAATTTGCTTAAATAATTTTTTTTTTTTGAAAATTCGTTTTTTCTTGAAAATTATTACTATTGGTCTAGTGAAATATTTATTAATATTATTTTATTGTTTTTTAAATACATAAACAAATGGAATTTGTTTAAATAATTTCGTTTCGAATTTCTTTAAATAAAAATTATTACTGTGATTCTAGCGGAATATTTATCAATATTAGTTCATTACTTTTTAATTATGTAAGAAAATTATTAGTTGAATAGTATTATTAGTTAAGAATAAATAATAATTTATTGTTTCAACAATTAAAAAATATTTAAAAATAAATGTATATTACTTGATAGAAATAAATTGCCAGTTCTACGAATTTAAAAAAAACATTTTTTACACAAATGGCATTTGTTTAAATAATTCAAAATTAATTAAACAATGTTGTTAAACATTCTATTAGACCAACAGCAATAATTTTCGTTTAAAAAAACTTTTAAAACATAAACAAAAACAAATTCCATTTGCTTAAACAATTGAATATTTATTATAAATTTCGTTTCAATTTTATCAGTTCATAAATATTCCACTACACCAATAGTAATAATTTTTAAGGGAAAAAATGAATTTTCGAAAAAAACATTATTTAAACCAATTTAATTTATTTAAAAAATTAAAAATTAATGAAACCAATGTTAATAAATATTCCACTAGACTAATAGTCATAATTTTTAGGAAAAAAATTTTTGAAAAAAATTATTTAAACAAATTCCATTTGTATAAATAAATTTATGTCGCTTAATAGAAATAAACTCCCACCTCAACGAAATTTAAAAAAAAATTTATACAAATGGGATTTGTTTAAATAGTTAAAAATTACTTAACCATATTTTTTAAATATTCCACCAGACAAATAGTAATAATTTTTATTTAAAAATACTTCAAAAACATAAAAACAACAATTTTTATTTGTTTAAACTGTTGAAGAATAATGAATTAATATTAATAAATATTACAGTAGACCAATAGTAATAATTTTTAAAGGACAAAAACGAATTTTCAAAAAAAATATATTAAAACAAATTCCATTGTTTAAACAATTAAAAATTAATTACCCATGTTAATAAATATTCGACTAGACTAATAGTAATAATTTTTAAGCAGAAAAAAACGAATTTTCAAACAAAAATTATTGAACAAATTCACATTTGTTTAAATAATTAAAAATTATTATAATTAACCAATGATAATAAATAGTCCACTAAACCAATATTAATAATTTTAAGTAAAAAAAGACGAGAATACAGTGTTTCAAAACCTACAAAATTATTCTAAAAACTCAAAAAATGATTTTTTCCCCTGCACTTTACATGGGAAACTTCAAATCAAAACCAGCACCTGTTAAAATCAAAATAAAAAAAAAATTAAAAAATTAGGGAATTTCTTAATTTTTTTTTATTTTGATTTTAACAGGTGCTGGTTTTAATTTAAAGTTTTCCATGTAAAACGACCCCCCCCCCCGGTCGTTCCCCTCTAGCATGCAAAAAATATAGCCATGCATTTTTGGACCACCCTAGTGAGTACAGCTTTAATTTAATTTATCCGAAATGATTTGTCATTTAATGCCTTGATTAAAATACAAGTTTTTTTGGGTGTGTGTGTGTGGGGGGGGGGGCAGAGACACACCGAGCTTATAATGATGTGGCGACAAATATTTTATGAAAAAGGCATGATAAAGAGTGCCAGTGAAGTGAGGGCTCACTTAGAGAGCTTGACATGGTGACTTTATGAAGCTCTTCGCCTGGGATGCTTGCTAGAGAGATTGATCAGCGAACTGGATCGGAGCAGTGCTGCGAAACGAACGTTTTGTTTACATAAAAGACACGGGTTAAATCGAGTGAGTCATGCTTACCCCGTAAAGAATTTATCTTAATAATATTATAATAATAACTATAATCATTTCTACTTGAAAATAAGGATTTTTACTGATCACTCGGACGCAGTAAATCTCAGTCAATCATAAACAGTACATAAGTGGTAATTTCTTTCTCAGTGAAACGCTCTAAATTTAAATCAGTCAAATTTTGAATGATTCAATTAATCAACCAAGTTTTAACTGAAACTCCCCAGGCGGAAGTATTATATAAAACTAATTTTTTTTAAACTAAAGAAAAACCATTTTTTTTTAATTATGTAAAACTTTACGTTACCCATAAACTATGTATAATTTTCCAACTGGGTTAGTTAATTATACTTACAAAATAGTCGCTTTAACAGACTCCAAATGACTGATTTGTAGGCTATATATGTGACTAATTTATCTGCTATAATAAAACAGTCAAATTATTCATAAATTAAACCTCCTCATTAAATTTCTACATTAAAATAAATAATTAAAGTTAATCATAAAAGATCAATTAGCTCACTTCAATTTACGGATTGAATCAATAAAAATGAATAATTTAGTTTGTGATAATTACTAATTTATTTAGTTAAAAGTAGAATTAATTTAATAAAATTTCTTTTTTTGGTTGAAAATGTTCACCCTTTTTTTGAAATTTAACTATTTTGTTCATAATTCGTTTTTATTTTTGTTTAAATTAATTTTAAAATAAGAAATTAACAATTTAATTTTGAAATGAAAAATGTTTGCGGCAAGATAATCTTTTTTTTTAATTCAACTACTTGCTTGTAAGTTGAAATGCTTTGTTGACATTTTTTTGGTTGAACTATTTTGTTGAAAGATAAGTTTTTTGGTAGAAATTTAGTCTTTTTTTCTTCTTAAATATTGAACTATTTTGCCTAAAATTGTTTTTCTGTCGTTGTAGAAAATAACGTTTTCAGCTGAAAATGTAACTATTCTTTTTTTGTTGAAAACTAATCTGTTTTTGTTGAAAATTCCCATGTTTTGTAAAAAATTCCTCTTTCTTTGGTAGAAAATTGATCTGGTAAAAAATTTATTTATTTTTGTTCAAAATTCTTATATTTTGTTAAAAATTCGTCTTTTTTGTAGAAACTTAATCTTTTTTGGTTGAAAATTATTTTGTTTATTAAAAATTTAGGCATTCCAATTTTTGTTCAAAATTGAAAATTTTTAGTTGTTAACTGAAAAACTGTTAGAAATTCATGTATTTTGTTGAAAATTCGTCTTTTATCATAGAAAATTCATCTTCTTTATAGAAATGCTTTGTTCAAAGTTATTTTTTTTTTTTTTGTTAAAGATTCGCCATTGGAGTTAAAAATGTACTTTTTAGTTAATTTTTTGGTTAAAAATTGATTTATTTGTTTAAAAATTCAAATATTTTTTTGAAAATTAATTTTTTTGGTTAAGAATTAATTTATTTACCAGAAGATTAACTATTCCATTTTTAGTTAAAAATTTAACTTTTTTAGTTAATAATTCGTCACTTTAGCTGAAAATTGATATTTCTTGGTTAACATTTCATATATTTTGTTGAAAGTTGAGCAGTTCTATTAATAGTTTTTTAAGTCTTAATTTCAGTTAAAAATTCATTGCTTTTAATGATAATTCGTCTTTTTCGTAATTGCAAATTTAACAATTCCATGGTTGACTCAAAATTAATCTGATTTAGTTGTAAACTCTGGTATTTTGTTGAAAATTTATCTTTTTTTGGTTGAAAATGGATCATTTTAGTTGAAAGGTCACCATTTTGTTGAAATTTAACTATTTTGTTCATAATTCGTTTTTCTTTTTGTTTAAATTAATTTTTAAAATAAGAAATTAACAGTTCAATTTTGAAATAAAAAATGTTTTCCGTAATTTTTAAATGCAAGTGTTTGTTTGAAAGTAAATATATTTTGTAAAAAATTCGTAATTTTTGGCAGTCTTCTTGGCAAAATATTTATTTTTTTTTAATTCAACTACTTGCTTGAAAGTTGAAATGCTTTGTTGAAAATTTTTTGGTTAAACTATTTTGTTGAAAGATAAGTTTTTTTTTATAATAATTTTTTCAGCTGAAAATGTAACTGTTATATTTTTTGTTGAAAATAAATCTGTTTTTGTTGAAAATTCCTATCTTTTGTTAAAAATTCGTCTTTTTTGTAGAAAATTAATTTTTTTTGGTTGAAAATTATCTTGTTAATTAAAAATTTTGGTATTCCAATTTTTGTTGAAAATTGATAATTTTTAGTTGTTAACTGAGCAACTTAGTAAAAAATTCATTTATTTTGTATGAAATTCATCTTTTTGCTAGTAAATCTTCTTGGAGGAAAAGTTATTTTTTATTCAACTACTTGCTTGAAAGTTGAACTGCTTTGTTAGATATTAATTTTTTGTTTAATGATTAATCTGATTAATTAAAAATTTTTTAAGTTAAATATTTTTGTATTTTGTAGAAAATTCGTCTTTTCTCATAGAAAATTCATCTTCTTTGTAGAAATGCTTTGTTCAAAATTATTTTTCTTGGTTAAAGATTCGTCATTTAATTTAAAAATGTACTTTTTAGTTAATTTTTTTGGTTAAAAATTCAAATATTTTGTTGAACAGTAATTGTTTTGGTTAATAATTAATTTATTTAACAGAACGTTTACTATTCCATTTTTAGTTCAAAAATTATCTTTTTGTAGTTAATAATTCATCACTTTAGCTAAAAATTAATATTTCTTTTTTGAAAATTCTTATATTCTGTTGAAAGTTGAATAGTTCTGTTAATAGTTTTTTTAAGTCTTAATTTAAGCCAAATCGTCTTTTTTGTAATTGTAAATTTAACTATTCCATGTTTGTCTCAAAATTAATCTGATTTAGTTGGAAATTCTGGTATTTTCTTAAAAATTTGTCTTTTTTGGTCGCAAATTATTCTCCTGATTAAAAAGTTAATTTTTTGGATAAAAATTGATTATTTTAATGTGTAAAAACAACTATTTTGAGTAAAATTTTTTTTTGTAAAAAATGAATAATCTTGAAATAAAATTAATTTTTGTTTTCTGGAAAGTAAAACTACATGTTAAAAGGTTAAACTTTTTTGATAAAAAATCCTTTTTTTGGTTAAAAATTCATAATTTTAGTAAATAATTTCATCTCTTGTGTTATAAGTATAACTATTTGATGAACAATTTTTCTTTTTTGTTAAAAATAAATTCCATCCTTAGGGTTTAAAATAGACTGTTTTTAGTTAAAAATTCAAAATTCGCATAATTTAAAATTGTATTTTCAACAAAATAGTCAAATTTTCTACCAAACTGATGAATCTTCGATCAAAAAAACAAAAAAAGTGAAATAATTGGTATTGCCAGAAAAAGTTTTTTAAAAATTAAAACCTAATCTTGTAAAAATCTGCGTTAATTACATAGTGGAAAAAATCCATAAAAACTGAAATCCTTCAAATTATTTAAATTTAATAATTTATCATTTGAATTAATATATCCAACGTATTTATTAAATCCTATTTTTCTCAAACTTATCATAAAGAAAAACTTTAGCTTTAACATCAAATTTAAAAAAGTTATTCACCGCATTCACAACTTTATAATAATGCAGTTGTCAACTTTTCGCAGCATTTTAATTAAGCTTCAAACAAAAAATATATCAGGGATTCAGACAGTTTTTTTAAATGTTGAATAATTTCAGAGATAATAATTATTTCAAGAATTATAAAAAATTGTTGTCCTCATGTATATTTATCTACAGAATGATGAAAAAGATGAAAGCACTAATTTAATTATTTATAACATTACATTATATGTTGTACGTTACTTATATTTTTTATTGCAATTATCTGCACTTTAACACTTATCTTTATTATTTTTGAGACATGAATTTCCAATTTCCAATTGTTGCATATATTATGTAACAGTGTCGACCCCCCTCCCCTTCCACACTCTTATGGAACTGGTCGTAACATTTCCCCGGATACTCCAACCGATAAAAGCTGTTTCGTAATTTCCGAATAGCCTATTATTGCTCCATGTTCTATAGACAATTGTATCTGCAGTGTTGTAAATATTACGGTGAACCAAAAAAGGCTTTTTTTAAATTGACAACGCTTTTTTTTTATAATAGAACTTAAATAACTTAAATGACTTAAATGATGATTCTAAGTTCAATTAAGTAAAATTTTAATTTGAGCAATTTAAAATGAACGATTAAAAATGAAGACACTTAAATTTTAAATCTATATAGAAGTGTTGAGTCATGGTATTTTTTCGCAAAACTGAAACATTTATTTTAATTCATGAACATCATTCTAAATATTGTTTATTACCACAGAGCAAAAAATTGCAAAATTAATTAATTTAAAAAAAGTTAAATTATCGAATAAATAATAATAATTTTTTGCAAGAAATGAAAGTCAAACTGTCAACTGAAAAAATTCATTTTTAACATAAAAATGGATTTTAAACTAAATAGTTCAATTTTAATACAAGGTAATGAATTTTAAAACAAAAATATGAATCTTTAACCAGGAATAGATAATTTTAAATCCAAAAGATGCATTTTTAAACTAGAAGATTAATTTTTAATTAAATAAGATCAATTTTCAACCAAATAGTTGGATTTTGAACTAAAAAAATACTCATTTTCATTCGAAAATAAAAAATTAACATTTTTAGTTAAGTAATGAATTATGCAATGAAACTCAAATATTTGAATTTTAAACAAAAAGAAAGAAATACCAAAAAAATACAAGTTTTTAATCAAAAAGCTCACGTTTTAAAAAAATAATTTTCTTATTAAAAAGACAAATTTTTAACATATAAAAAAAATAATTTTTAACAAAAAAGTTAAACATTTAAACAGAAAATTTTATTTACAAACTAAAAAATGAATTTTTAACTAAAATGATAGATATTTAACTAATATACGTTAAATTTTTAACTAAAAAAAAGCGTTTTGATGCAAGAAGATTATCTTTCAAAGAGAAAGGTAATTTTCTGAAAAAAATCGATTTTTTTTAAAAATACGTAAATTTTAAATTAAAAAAGAATAATTTTCATCTAACTTGTTGAATTTTTAAATAGAAAACATCAACTTTCCAACTAAAAATGGGACAGTTAAATTTTCAGTTAAAAAAATTAATTTTCAACTAAAATTATTAATCTTCAACTGAAACAAATGAATTCTTGACAGAAAAGATTAATTTTTAACCAATAAGATTTATTTCTACCAAAGGAGGCGATTTTTTAACTAAAAAAGATATTCTTTCAACCAAAACTGAATAATTTCATTTTTAGCCAAAAAAGAAATGTTTAACCAATAGATGGATTTTTAACTAAAAGTATGGAATATATAATTAGAATAATAGTTACATTTTCAGCTGAAAAAAATGATTTTCAACAAAAAAAAAATAGAAGTTTTTAATCAAATAGCTCACGTTTAAAAAAACACAATTTTTTGTATTAAAAAGACAAATCTTCAACATACAAAAAATATTTTTTTAACAAAACAGTTTAAATTTTAACCAAATAATTTTATTTACAAACTAAAAATTGAATTTCTAACTAAAATGATAAATATTTAACGAAAATACTTTAAATTTTAAACCGAAAAAAATAATTTTTAAACGAGATAATTATCTTTCAAAGAGAAAGTTACTTTTCTGAAAAAAATCGATTATTTAAGAAAGTACTTAAATTTTCAATTGAAAAAGACAAGTTTTGATCTAGCTTGTTGAATTTTAAAATAGGATAGATCAATTTTTCAACTAAAAATGGAACAGTTAAATTTTCAATTAGAGAAATTAATTTTCAACTAAAATTATTAATATTCAACTGGAATAATTGAATTCTTGACAGGAAAGTTTAATTTTTAACCAAAAAGAATTCATTTTTACCTAATGAAGCAATTTTTTAACTAAAAAAGATATTCTTTCATACGAAATTGAAAAATTTCATTTTTAGCCAAAAAAGAAATGTTTAACCAATAGATGGATTTTTAACTATATTATGGAATAATAGATACACTTGCAGCTAAAAAAATGATTTTCAACAAAAAAATACATTTTTTTAATCAAATAGCTCACGAATAAAAAAAAAAAATTTATTAAATAGACATATTTTCAACATATAAAAAAAATGATTTTTAACAAAAAAGTTAAACTTTTAACCAAATAATTTTTTTTATAAACTAAAAAAAGAATTTCTAACTAAAATGATAAATATTTAACTGAAATACATTAAATTTTTAACCGAAAAAAAAATAATTTTTAAACGAGATAATTATCTTTCAAAGACAGAGGTAATTTTCTAAAAAAATCGATTTTTTAAGAAAGCACTTAAATTTTCAATTAAAAAAATAAAATTTTTGATCTAGCTTGTTAAATTTTGAAATAGAAAAGGTCAATTTTTAAACTGAAATTATGAATCTTCAACTGGGATAATTGAATTCTTGACAGGCAAGATCAATTTTTAACCAATAAGATTTATTTTTGCCAAAGGAAACGATTTTTTATCTAAAAAAGATATTCTTTCAACCAAAATTGAATAATTTCATTTTTAGCAAAGAAAGGAATGTTTAACCAATAGATGGATTTTTAACTAAAATTATGGAATAATAGTTACATTTGCAGCTAAACAAAATGATTTTCAACAAAAAAATACATGTTTTTAATCAAATAGCTCACGAATCAAAAAAAAAAAAATTTTATTAAAAAGACAAATCTTTAACATACAAAAAAATCATTTTTAACAAAAGAGTTCAACTTTTAACCAAATAATTTTATTTCCAAACTAAACAATGAATTTCCAACTAAAATGATAAATATTTAAGTAAAATACTTTAAATTTTTTACCCAAAAATAGAATTTTTAAGCAAGAAAATTATCTTTCAAAGAGAAAGGTAATTTTCTGAAAAAATCGGTTATTTAAGAAAATACGTAAATTTTCAATTAAAAAAGACAAATTTTCATCTAACTTGTTGAATTTTGAAATAGAAAAGATCAATTTTTCAACTAAAAATGGAAAAGTTAAATTTTCAGTTAGAGAAATGAATTTTCAACTAAAATTATGAATCTTCAACTAGAATAGTTGAATTTTATGATAAGAAAATGGATTTTACATAAATTTTTAAACAAACAGTTTAATTTTTAAATGCAAAATTTTGACAAATCTTGAAAAGGAAAATTTAATTATACTTATAAGTATGTCGCAATTACATTATTAATTATGTAATTTTTCAAAAAGATATTCTTTCAACCAAAATTGAATAGTTAAATTTTTACTCAAAAAAGGAATGTTTAGTCAATAGATGGATTTTTAACTAAAATTATGGAATATATAATTGGAATAATAGTTACATTTTCAGCTAAAAAAATGATTTTCAACAAAAAAATACCAGTTCTTAATTAAACAGCTCACGTTTCAAAAAAAAAAATTTTTTATTTAATAAAAAGACAAATCTTCAACATACAAAAAAAAATTATTTTTAACAAAAAAGTTCCACTTTTAACCAAATAATTTTATTTCCAAACTAAACAATGAATTTCCAACTAAAATGATAAATATTGAAGTATAATACTTTTAATTTTTTACCCAAAAATAGAATTTTTAAGCAAGAAAATTATCTTTCAAAGAGAAAGGTAATTTTCTGAAAAAATCGGTTATTTAAGAAAATACGTAAATTTTCAATCAAAAAAGACAAATTTTCATCTAACTTGTTGAATTTTGAAATAGAAAAGATCAATTTTTCAACTAAAAATGGAACAGTTAAATTTTCAGTTAGAGAAATGAATTTTCAACTAAAATTATGAATCTTCAACTGGAATAGTTGAATTTTACGATAAGAAAATGGATTTTACATACATTTTTAAACAAACAGTTTAATTTTTAAATGCAAAATTTTGAAAAATCTTGAAAGGAAAATTTTATTATACTTATAAGTATGTCGCAATTACATTATTAATTATGTAATTTTTCAAAAAGATATTCTTTCAACCAAAATTGAATAATTAAATTTTTAGTCGAAAAAGAAATGTTTCAGCAATAGATGGATTTCTAACTAAAAGTGTGGAATATTTAAGTGGAATAATAGTTATATTTTCAGCTAAATAAAATGAGTTTTAATAAAAAAAATACATGTTTTTAATCAAATGGCTCACAATAAAAAAATTTCTTTTAATTAAAAAGGCAAATCTTCAACATGCTAAACATTTTTTTAACAAAACAGTTTAACTTTTAACCAAATAATTTTATTTCCAAACTAAACAATGAATTTCCAACTAAAATGATAAATATTGAAGTATAATAC
>JAAAKG020168409.1:0-27908 GCA_010014905.2 Druon quercuslanigerum | reverse complement strand
CTGTAGCCCGACATTTTTGGAAATTAAAATTAAAATTAAACACACTTTTTTGATGTGTATCGCGTGAAGATCCGAGTCGTTATCAATAAATTAAAAAATTACGTTTGAAGCTTCTTTTTGAATATATTTTTATAAAAAAATCTCAAAACATAAGTTTTTGTTGTTTAATAGTGATTAGTATTCTACCATTTTACGATTCTACTATTCTTTTAAAGTTTAAACATCTAAAAATAAGATGATTGAAAATTCTTACTTAATGTTTATTGTCGTGAGTTAAAAAATTAAATTGCGACAGAATTAATTTCCTTCTGCTTCTTTTTCTCCTCAGAAATACTTTTTTCAAGTTCATAACAAAGGGATTTCTTCCGTTCTTTTAACCACTAAGCGGTACGTAATTGGATTGTATTTGAAAGAAGAGACAAAGGATATTCAGTAACAAGAGGAGCGGGGTTTTTTTAGGCGTCTCTAATTTTTACAAGGTTTCTATTGATTGGTTTTCTGTTAATGAACCACAAACCTGTTTGCTAATTCTGAGAGGGTATTAATTACAGATTCGCTTTTTAAAATAAACTTTTAAGTGCGGGTCTCTTAAGTTTTCTACTATATTTAATTATTCACATTTTTCAGACTTTCTTGCAGATCTAATTTGTCCTAAAAGATCAAAAGTTGCTACAAATGTGCAAATAATTTTTTACATGTCACTTTAATTAAAGATGGGCCATTAATCTGAGGAATCCGATCTTTTTTCATTACAGTGATCACATTTTGATGGGATATTGCGATTCTTCTCAGGGAATTCTAACCGATCTTTTTATCCCAATCGATGTTCCGAATTCATTGCCAAATAAGGCCGATCCTGGCATCAGATCCATTCCACTACCAACCGACCAATAAATACCGGGTACCGACTTTAAGAGTGAAATCACATATAAAATTGACTTTTACCTCCAGAAAATTCAAGAACAAATAATTTAGATAAACAGACAAATCAAAGTTTTTAAGGATGTTTAAATTAAACTTTTGAATGAATGATTTTAAGTAAAAAAAAGGATAAAACTCCTGTAAAGTATTTTTATTCTTATTTAAGTACAATTTAAAAGAAAGATGTTTAAATTTGACTTCTTGAATTAAGAAGACAAATTATGTATAATTAAGAATTTTAAAGACACCTGCCGACTATAAAAAATCAAACTTAAAAATTCAGTGATGATGTTAATGATGGCAATTCTGACAAGTTAATGACGTGTGAAATTTAAGCCGAACAAGCTTATAGATCAACCAACAGATTAAGAAATTTATCGCACAATCGTATTACAGCTGTGTGTCACAGCAAAAGTCAAATAAAATATCCCAATTTTTTTGTTTGACAAAGCCAGTGTTATTATCTTTTGGACTTTGTTTTCATGCCATTGCCAAAGAAAACAGTACTGACAAAAGTTCTTGTCTTTCGACTTTAGGTGCCAACATGGAACCACATTTTCTTGGCTTTATTTTTTTGCTTTATTATCATCAGAAGTTATTGAAGATTTCAAAAAAGAAGTTTAAAGTAGAAATTTCTTCAACCAGGGTAATTTCTGACAGGTGGGGGTAAATTGGGAGACCCCTAAATTCCTTAAATTGATAAGATAAATTACTCAAAACTGTTCCAAGAATCTGAAATTTAGTTAATGTCTTAAGTGGATCTATATTTCGGTTAAACCCATTCACCTTAGGTAATCTGAACTATCAATTTAGGCATGAGAACAAAATCAAATTTAAAATCCTGTCGAACGTCCCATATTTTCTAATTAATGTGCAGAATTTATAAAAATAAAACCAAGAATCCAACGATCAAATTTGGCCAATTACCATAACATGTTACTATTGAAATTCGAATAAATGTAACAAGTTTTTTCAAAAAGAAAATAAAAAAAGGTATTTTTTCGACAAAAATCAAAAAGAGGAAGGAAAAATGAGAAAGCAACACACCCAAATCCCCTTATTTCTCTTTTTTATTTCTTTCGAATTTTTTATTTTTATTATTATCAGGAAGAGATCATCGTGGTTTTGTTGCTGTTCCTGCATGCTCGGGTATTTTTTAATTTATTTTTTTATTTTTGCCTTATAAGGGTGCTGCATGAGTGAAAAAACGTTATTGATTGTTCAAAAATGTTTTTGTTTGATTTGATAATAATAAAAATAAAAAAGACAAAAGAAATAAATCTATTTTTCTTTTGTTTTTTTCCATGTCCTTGTTTTTTTTCTTTTCTTTTTCGCTTTTCTTTTTTTAAAAAAAATTGATCTATTTTAACATTTCGATAGTAAAATTTTATGGGGGTTGTCGAACTTTGGTTGTTGGATTCTTGGTTTTATTTTCAGGAATTAAATTATGACAACTTGGCGGGATTAAAATTATTTTTTCCAAATATATCACTAGAATTTATTAAAGATCCAATCATATGTTGTTAATAATCTTCGCCGTAGTTTCATTCATTAATGATTAACTCTTTACGAGGTTCAAACCTGCCAAGTTGTTATAGTGTAAAAAATTGGTTTGTAACTAATTTTTCCAAATTTATTAATCACAAATTTTAATTCTATATTAATTTTTTTCAATACTCATAACGCAGGTATTTTCGGTGAGATTTCACTATTTTTTTAGACAAAATATATACGAAAATATTATCAATTAAATACTCATGAAAATAATCCTTGTAAGGTATATCAAATTTCAAATTAAATTTTTTTACTATTTTAGAGTTTTAAATCAGGCACATTTCGAATCTTAAAAGAGAAGACTAGGCTAAACTTAGGCTACACTAATCTTTAAAAGGAGGGAACGGTAAAGAGAATAATTAATGAAGGAAAAACAAAATTTATTGCATACCGAGATATAAAATCAATTAAGTCAAAGGAATTTGATTCATCTTCTTCTTTATGACTTTGTTTTTGATTCAAAAAATTATTGTTTAGCAACAATGATATATTTTTATTCAATGATTGAATAACGTTGACTTACGGATCATTTCGGAATAAAAATTCATGAATATTTTTTCTTTATAACTTTATGATTTTTGTGCAGTAAGTCTTCCTAACATTTTATAACCAATATTTTTAGGATATAAAATAAAATCCTGTTAAGAAAAAAAAAATCTTTACGAGGTAATAGCACTGATCCACAATCATCTCGGTTGATGATACACAAATTTTTCATATACTTAGTATATGCAAGTTTTTTACCAATAAAGATTTTGTTAGATACATATATATTATTTAATTATTATATAATAATATAGCGATAGCTGGATTCATAGTTACAGTTTGAGTTTATGGAAATTAAAAAAAATTTTAATAACATAAGAAAAAAACTAAAAAAATTTAAACAAGTACGGTTAAAGTTCGGTGTTAATTGTTCCCCAAGGATTCGCAATAGATGTGAACAAAAGTAAAATTGTTCTCTTTTATAAAATCCTTACAATTTTTTAAATTAGTGAATATATCGTAAATAAACGAAAAATAGCACTAGAAAATGATAGCATGCAGACTCAGTTAAAATTTTATGTTAATTAAAGGTGAAAAATAAGACTTTTCTTTAATAGTTTTCTAGAGTGAAAATTTTACATTTTCGACTTTATCAAGCTCAATTCTTCATGAAATGTATATAGTTTTGCATTTTACGGCTTTCAGTCAAGCTTGTTCAAGATCAGCTAAGAATTATTGCGTCGTCAATCCAATGAAAGTTGAAACCCCATAGTTATTTCGAGAAAATAGATTTTTGAAACAGTTGCGTGGGAAGTTCGATTCCTCGTGTCTGCGTAGCATGAGTAAAAAGTCCGATTTGCCCACAGCGTGGGAGAAGTTCTGCGCGCACGCTTGAAGCGTGTGCGAAGTAAATCGTCCGATTCTTCGCACGCAGCTGATAGCCAATAAAAAAACAGCATGGTTCCCATGGAGCAAGATAGATGGCTCTATTTTTGAATGCACAAATGCTAGGTTAGAATTTATATATTGAATTGTCAAATATTTTTCGCTAGTTAATAATACCACGCACTTTCAATAAATAAATATTAAATAGTCAAAAATTGTAAATGTTTTCGAAATATAAAATTAGTGATAGTAATTGCGAATATATTAGTGCCTCAAAACTATTCTTCACTTCTTGTCAAATAAAAAATATAAAACATCCCTCAGATTTTTTTTGCTACTTAGAAAATACTCGTATTTGTCCCCCGTCAATGGTTTGCCCCTGAACCCAGCCCTTAACCTCAATTCGAATAGTTTTTAGAATCGAACTTCTCACACCCAGTTTAAAAAATAGAATGTGGAACTTTTTCACGTTTGTGATTGTCGACGCGTGTGATTGTTACCCACTCTCGTTTCGCTAGGATGACAAACTTCACACTCGCCTCGAATCAACTACTTTGCGCACTTGTCACACAATGTAATATTGCGATAATTTTTGTTATTTATTGTACTTGGCTGTGATTTGCAACCGCAAATCATGATAATATATATGGAATGGACATTGAAATGAGTTTATCTGATTTAAAATAACTGCTTTAACTTATCGTCGAGTAAAATTAGGGAGTGCACTTGATTTTAAACAGAAGCTTCAAAGGCTCCTGAAAAGTTCTTGACTAACTCATCGCGATGGTCGTTTTTGACCTGAAGGTATATAATACGCAATTTGTGTGCGGGCGAAGGCGACTTCAAACGCAGTCTACCATCGCCAAAATATCCTTTCGAATTTCCGATATCACAGTGGCGAATGTGAATTCTTTGGTACCCCAGGCTATAAAATAAATAGTGGCTTTACGTCTGGTGAAGTACACATGTACATTTAATGCACATAAACATGAACTATCATGTCCAAATCCGGAGGACAAGTAATTGGATGAAGGAATTGAGAATTCAATTTCGAGAGTGACTTAAATGATCTTATTAAATCTCAATCGATTAAAAAAACAAATAATAATAAAAGTAATAAATTATTATATAACAGTCCCGCCCAATGTTTTTTCTCTTTAATTACTATTATTAAATTTATTTATTAATAATTACCACAGGAATTAATACGATACTTTTAATAAAATTCCTTTTACTCAAATATAATTTAATTCTTAAATCTTCTACTATTCATGCTTGGCTTCATTTTGTGATTTCAAAACATTGATTACTTTGATACATATAAATAAAGTATTGAGATTCATTTAGGTACTTAGGGCCATTTTTTCACATGCGGTGTTTTTTCTGAGATTTTTAGTACCAAAAAAACAATTAAGAAAACATTACTAAAGTCAGCAACTCGTATAATGTATTTCTTTATATGGAAAAAGGAGTTTTTTACTTTTCAGTAAAACACACGGAAATATTATGTTTTATCGTTCTCTCCCTTCAAGTAGGTTAAGCCCTTTGATCAATTTTGAATAACCCTCTGTACTTCCATTTCAGAAGGGTTGGTTAGCTACCGTGAGCTCAGGCATGCCTAATGTACCCAGGAACACCTTAAAATTCCATATTGCACGATGTGAAGTGGAAGTGGCGCGCCGTCATTTAATTAAAATTTAATTTTACCGAAGCGCGAATAAAAAATCGTACGACGTATCTTATAATGAAGTAAAATATAATTATAACTAAATCGGTATACAAAATGTAACGGTTGTGCGATTTATTTATTTCCGAAATAGGATATGAAGCATGTCGTTATACAAATCGAGAAGTTGTACTATTAACGGATTTTTTGGCGAAACATTCGTCGAGATTGAGATATGCCTTCGTGCATTCATTTCAGAGCACAAAGCAACTGGCAATATATAAATAATTGAAGTCCAAATTAAACGACTTTCGATGTGAACGAAAATTTTACCGGTAGACTGCTTTCAAACAATTAATCATACGAGTCGCGAAACGGTCGAAAAAGTAAATATTTCATTCGTCACACCGGAAAGCTTCATAACGATGCGATAGCTTTAATAATATCATCAATTTTATTATTTATTGACATTTCGTAATTTAAAAACGGAACGGAAAAGTTGTTATCATTTAAATACGTCTTTTAATTTTATAAATAATATTTAAACAATTTCTTGTGCAATAATTCAACTTTAAATCAGATAAAGATTTAAGGGGATATATTTCAAATTTCAGAATATGAATTTATATAAAAAATAATATTGCAAAAGTATTTTCTATATAAATTGCTAGATTTTCCATTCGGAGGGTAATACGAAATTTCCAGCAGGATTTTCTAAATTAAAATTAATACAACTCTACTTGAAACAATATGAAATTAAAATTAATACGAATGAATTAAATTAGAAGTGAATTTAATTGAATTTACGCGAAACTAAAGTGAGCACTTGAAATCTCAAGTTAATTCAAAGTGCGCTTAAGCTTGTACAATAGAAAGCCAATTCTAGTAAAAGTGACCACCCAACAGAGTTATAGATGGACAAAATCTCCACAGTGCTTATCTGCGTCAATTTGCAACAAAAAATTTTTTTTCTACTTAAATGATGCCTGTATTTTCAGTTAACTATTCCTATATAAAAAAAAATATTTTGCAATAAGTATCTTATAGATTGTATTGTCTCATATATACACTTTTAAGGTTTGTGGATGCGCTAGTGGTTTGATCGTAAGTAAAATTAATTCAATTTGGCATACTACGTGTTTACTCATAGAGTATGCATTAGCGCTTAATGTGCCGCAGTACGGACAGTACGGTACCTAAACTAGTGTATTAAATTTAAAACGTGGATTAAATATTCCTTTTTTATTCGTTATTACAAAAAAGATAAACACATTACGACATTATGGAACATGACAGGGAACTTGATGCAGACGCAACTTTCAGGAAAACTTAAAATTAACGTTTTTAGTTAAATACAAAATAATTTTGACTGTACATGCAGTTAGATTTCGAAATACATGCGCTACATTTTGTTACAATAAAATCACCCATATTATTCTTGAAATTAAGCGATAGATTTTTATGCGCCACATTAGGTGCTCCCCTACTATAAATTATCATTCGATACCACTAAAAGTACGATTTTGACACGTTAGTCCAATCTGGCATGATAGAATACTTAATTATCGATAATTACACGAAACGAAGACAGTGGTTATCCGAGCCCTAGGTGCGGTTGTCTCAACCATAGTATATGGAAAAGGATGGCCCAGCCATAGATATGGTTTATGCATCCATAGCGGCTGGCTGTGATGCCTTGATTACGTGAGGAAAGTGATATGGTTCTTCTGATCATATCAATGGATGAGAAGTGCGATCCGAGGTAGTTCTGAGATCATTATAAACAGTAGTAGCCAATCAGATGGTGAAAGAATTTTAAAAATAAATGAATTTGACACAACTAGGAAATTTTGTTTGAACAATGGAGATAATGGAATTCCTAACCCAGGCTTTATTTTTTAAATTTATGTTAACTTATCTTATATTTGGTAAACATGAGTGTTAAATATTTATCCATATTCAAATAAGGTGTATTTTAATCCAATAAATCATCGAGGAATGATATATCATTGCCGTAATATGATACTAAAAGATGCAGTTAACATTCTTGGCCAGTTCTCTAGTTCATTAAAATTATGAACTGTTTATCATTATCTATTGTAGGGTAGTCTTTCATACTCACTTAAATCGTGCGTTCGAAGAAATTTAAGTGAATTTACATACAATAACTTTCGACTAGAAAGGCATTCACAAATAACATTCAATAACGTACAAATTGAAATTCTGAAATGTCCTTAAGCCTCCCGTAAACAGCATCAACAAAACCATAATATTCTTTTAATACTATAAAATTCCTCCCATTCCCAATAAATTTCCTCTCCTTGGAATTACCTACTTTGCAGCGATTTCATTGAAAATACCACACAAGTATATCTAATCGGCTCGTAAATTGAATCTCGTTTGTCGTTTGACTATCGATTCCGACGAGACCCGTGTCAGGAGAATTATTTCTCGCCTTGTGCGGGATGTTCAATCGTCTCTGTGTGAGTTCGACTCGAGTACAATGGGATTCCTGGTGAACTTGGCCCGCCATTAAGTACATTCTGCAATGGCATCCTCGGTGTTGAGTGGATTAAAAAGTGGAGGCGAATACGTGCAGAAAAATCTCTGACGTTTTGGTGATATTTTTGTCTTTCCTTATTTTCTCGGTAGTATAATATACCGTTATCAACGAGCTTGCTGGGCTCGAAACCTTTCACAGCGTACCGCCTCCAGTACACCATAAAAACTTAGGAAGGAGAGATGGGTTTCATGGCGTAGGTGGAGAACATCAGTTATTTATTACAGCGCTCACATAGAGTTTCAGTTGAGATTTTGGGCGACGGGTGGTCTCTTTTTGAAGAATCTCTCTTGATTCTCTTCAAGAACTGCGAGAGGAGAGAAAGTAGTCGAGTCCTAAGTAGACACTTTTAGTCGAGAATAAATACTCGTAGTAGGCTGTATAATAATATGGTAATAATTCCAGAGAGATGATGAAGCAAAATGTAAGAAACTTCAAATATTTTAGGGATCACAGCGGTTCAGAAGTTCAATTGTAGATTTTAAAAAGTGGGTTTTCCGAAAACAGGGAATTAAAAGAGGATTTCGTTTATTACTACAAACTACTTTTGTTTAGCAATCCTTCTGGTCATTTTGCGTTTAAAATTTTTTTTCCACTTAGATTATAAACATCTGTTGATCCTTAGAGTTTATTTAGACGTTTAAAATGGCTTCTAATGTATTTTTATGACTTGAGAGAATTTAGATTATTCTTTTAAAATTAATATTTAAAAAATGGTATAATAGTGTAAAAAAATACAGATTAAAAATTATGATTAAAAAATAATAATAAAAATATGAATACACTCTTTTTAAATCGCAGTTTGCTTACATGTAAAACCAAGCCATATGAACATCATCCACAAATTAATTATACTTTATCAGAGGGTCCTAATTTACGCTACTTTTTCGCATATTATTTCCGATTTCCAAAATGTGGATTTTATAAGCATAACTAACATACTTTTTAAATAAGCCGTTCCACCTTTTTTAAAATATATTTTAAAATAATTAAAAACCTACCACACTTTTCTCATATTTTTTGTTTTTCCAATTAAATGCGAACTGAATTAATAGAACTAAAAAGAAAATCCTAATTTTTTTGTTAAAAGTCTCTTTTGTTTGGTTTAAAAAGCTAATATCATATTTTTGGTCGAGATTTCATCTTTTATGGTTTAAAATTTTATTCCTTGGTTACAACTTATTTATTTCGTTTTTTTTTACTTTTAAAATTTAATAATAAGGTTAAATGTTTTTTCTTCTATTGATAAAAAGTCTTTTTTGGATTAATATTTAACTACTTTTTTGAAAACTCGTTTCATTCGTTAGAAAATTCATCTGTTTTAGTAGAAATTTCATCTTTCCTGGTTAAAAATACAACTACTTAATTGAAAATTAATATGATCTAATTTAGAATTCAATAGTTTTTATTTCAAAATTGATGGTTTTTGGTTAAAAATTTAACTCATAATTTGAATTTGAATTTGACTCATAATTTTAGTTTAAAATATTTATCACTTTTCTAGAAAGTCTCCCTTTTTTGCTAAAACTTTATATTTTTTTTAACAACTTGTTTAAAATTCAAACTACTTTGTTAAATTTTTTTTTGTATACGGATTTGGAATTTTAGTCGAAAGCTTATCTTTTTGTGTAGAAATATAATTATTTGTTTGAAAATTCATCTTTCTGGATATATTCAACTGTTTTTTAGTTTAAATTAAAATCTTTTTGGTGGAAAATTCAACTGTTTAATTAAAAAAAAGAGTTAGTTGAACATTCGTCTTTTGTGGTACAAAATTAATCTTCTTCATTAAAAATTGAAGTATTTGGTGAAAAATCCATATGCTTTGTTGAAAATACAATATTTTTACTTAAAATATTAGGAATTTGAAGCGTTTCAATTTGAATTTAATAATGACACTACACTAATTTTATACAAAAGAAATTATTCCCCCATCTTTAAGAAAAATGTCCTCACATCCACACAGAGCTTCTTCTTTTCCAATCTCTTGAATTTCTCTTCATTATTCTTTAAACATGAATCGGAACCTTGTAAAAAGATAGAACAAGGTACAACTGGAATAAATTTCTCAATTTTACGTGTTTAAGGGAATTTTTTTAAATTTAAGATTGAAAAGGGAAATTAGATGAAAAAGGGGACGGACTATGATCCCTGATTATTTTCTCTTATTGGTCTCAACTAGCGAACAAACACCTTTCCTTAGATTGAAGACATCAGTTTTCTCTTTTTCATGACCTTTAGAAACTAAGTAGATAAGGGCGTTATCAACACGGATAAATCAAATCTGAATTGGAATCCTATATTATCTCAACTCCATTCTTTTACTGATTGGGCTTCTTCAACAATGTTTTGATGTTGCTGAATTCAAATATAGGGAAAATTGTCTGCAATGAATAGATTCGTATGTGTTATGTTGATAAACATGCATCTTCGAAATTTCATGTTCTAATTAATTATAATAACAAAAAACAAAAACTATTGTTTATAATATTGTTAAAAGTATTCTTTATATTGTAAATAAATTCTCAGAGCAATTTAGTTCAATGGTATATACGACTTGGTCATTAAAATGTATTAATTTTTACCCAAGAATAATCTGTCAGACAATTAAAAAAAAAAATATTCCTTGCGACTTTCATTCTTTTATGACGGATACCAGTAATCTTCTTACATTGGATTTTCAGTAGAAAGTGATAGAGAACTACATTCATGGGTTGGCATACATGCCTAATGGCAGAATCAGTTGATCACCATGTAAGTTTCTACATGGAGTTTCTGATTTCTTTGGACGCCAAAATGTTGGTTGACATCCTAAGATGTGATGTGAAATAATATAATAAAAATGAATTATTTCATAATAAATACTAAGTTATAAAAGCTCTTTAATTAATGCAATACTTTCTATCAGAATTTCGAACATTCGAAGACTTATGAATCTAGAATTATTTGGGACTTGAATCGTTGAAATTGAATAAGAGTTTTGTAAATCTCAAATGGTAAAGTCCCATTTTACAGATGATTTAGTATTATATGAATTTAATGTAAATGACTGCTAAGGAATTGTAAGTGTATTGTCCTGGAGAACTGGAAGAGTTCAGACTCATTTGACCGTCCAGGCCCCAGCGGATGGTCACCATGCTTTGTTATTGTTCCTTACAGCTAGATGCTGTTGTTATTATGTATTATGATATAACGAGGCTTTGTGTTTCCCCTTTCATCTTAGCATCTCTGGATCCTCATTCTTTCCCAGCACTGTCCAAGACTTTAAAGCTTGAACCTTGTCTCTCAGTAAGTACCTGATGCTTAGGGAGAGTATTTTCTCATCTTATGCTGGGGTCATCAGGTCGATGTCGCGGTCGCTGCGAAAGGGGCATAATCCAGTAGCGTAGGTACAATTTTTTAAACTTATTGTAAGCTTTTCTTTATTTTATTTATCCTTTATTTTAGTTTATTAAAATTTCAAGTTCATAATATATATTAGCAACAGAACCTTCACCAATGAAAAGAGAAACAAAAGTATATTAAAATTTTTTAAATATTCAACTTAATAAAACTTGGATAAAAAATCTGAATTTTAGGAATATAATATTTGGAGGGCTTGAACTAAAGTAGCTCAGATATCAAAAATAGTTTCAAAAGTGGCATAAATTTGGAAAAATGTCGCCATGAATTGCTTTGAACAACAAACTTATACATACAATCAAGCAGGCCTTACATAGATTTAAGTTGCACGAGGTTTTAAAAATCTATTTCTTTTGTAATACTGATTTTTAGAAACTCTTTTAATTATGAATAATTAAATATACATAATAAAAATCAATTTGTTTATTTTTTACAAATCGAATTTAAAATTAATCAATTTTGAATCTTGTCGAACTTCAAATACTTTGTACTTTTAAATGCACAACCAATCAATTTTACAAATTAAAATGGTAAAAGTTATGAAGAATTTTTTTCAAGAAGTCGATAAAAGTAACAAATGTCATACAACCCAAGACATAATGTGGAGACAAAAATTAATTAATTTAAAGTATTTAAAATAAATTTTGTTATGTCTTTAGTACTATTTTCTAGTAAATATTTCTGTATTTGGAATGGTAAAGATGTTATTTTAGCCATACTATAAAGAAATTCGAAAATATTTTTTAGTAAATAGTGGCATTATCGGACAATGACGAAAAAATTAGTGGAATTAGAAGAATTTTTGGCTATATTACGATCACTGAATACAAGCGTCGAGTAGTGTCAATAGCGGTGTGAGTTCAAGCGCTGTACTTAGATTAATTTTTCAGAATTTGCTAACGGAACATGGTTGTAATTCGATTTATAAAGCTTCTGTAACCTTATCGTTTTCGTATAACTGAGTACGTAAGTACAGTAGGAACTGTGGTTAACCACACTTTGACAGCTTGAACATTTCATGAGTAAGGAGATTGCTACCAATATGTTGGCAGCAAATCATTTATACCAGAAAGAATTCTGAACATGTATCAGAAATCAATATCATATATCGAAAACCAATAAAAATCATCTAATAGTTTCTACTCTTTACAATTCAGTTGGAATATACTTATCCCACGTAACATCATATACATATATACATAAATACATATATACATACATATGTATGTCATTTCCGCATTTTTTATTTTCCTCCCTTCTCTTCTTTCCTCTCATACATATAATACCATCGTATTGTCCTGGTGATGCCTATGGATTTTGATGCATTACTTCTACATATAAGTTTCGCCCTCTTCCCTTTTATTTACTTCCTAAACTCCATACGTGCGCTTTTCTGTTTTATTACTTAGGGGTGAGATTCGATATTCCAGGAAAAGGTCATAAGTCATCACAAGATAGTAATTTAATACGGACCGAAAATTGTAAATAAAATCTTATGAGAAACTTGATGCTAAACAATAAATGTAGTATGATTGTCTTCCTCAATTGTTAAATAACATAAAACGGGGACAATCTAGACACGTTGGTGGGAACCGGGCAACACATACTTTTATATTTTATAATTTAATTCCTTTTTGTCGGATAAAAATCCGAATGATTTTCTATGGTTTTCTATGAAAAATATATGTTAAACAAAATTTTAAGCTTTCTTCAGAGGTTGTGGTCTCTAGTTTTGTGAGTAAGTTCTGATACAAATAATATTTGTTTACGAGTGTCATTCTCTGTATTTTGGTTAATTTAAGTAAAAAACACTTGCTAAACTTTACTTTAAAAATTGTGTAGACACTTTATGTCAACAATCATATTGCACATCATACTAACAAAGTGATCTAAAGTTTTAAGCGAGCAGAGATACTGAAAATAAACACCTATTAAATACTAAATTAAACTATCTTCAAGCATTTAGCTAGAAGAATTTCAGACTCGAATCACATTCTGTCTCACGATAATTTGTGCTGCATTACATCAAGTTAATTGGTGCTATGACAGGGCAATACAATCTTGTGCCATTGCATGCTCTTATTTTGGCAGAAGGTCATATCTTCAAATAATGGTGTTTTGTCAATTAGGACTATCAAGAATTCATACGGTCTGCTTTTTTGAACCAATGTATTCTTCAATAGATCGAATCACAAAATAATTGATGGCTGATGTGTACCAATTTTCAACCACAAAAATCCCCGTTATTTTCCGGTTTTCGCGGGTTTTAAATTACAAATCATCTCTTAATATAGCTCCATGAATAAGACGCATTTAATGTAAAGTTTTCCTATGTGTTTTTACGTATTAAAATTATTATATTACATATAAAAAATATTGTTATAATTTGTGGTGGCCGTGTTCAGTTAATTATTCTGAACTTTTGTTCACAAATAATATATGGGAAATATGATAAAATATAGACATTATTTACAAACATTCCTTTTGTTAACTATTTATGGCTTTTAAACTAGTGAATAATTTTTAGATATAATTTTTAATGCTTTTGGTACTACCGATTATTTAATAATTAATTATTAAAAAGTAATGATATACAACTATTTTTAATCTTTTACTATGACAATTTAATCAAAATTACAGGTTTTCATAACATAGTTAATGTAAAATTTTTATAACGATTTTTGTAATAACTCTTCAAGAATCAATCATTAATCGCTAATAACAAAGAAATTAAAAACTATTTCAAAAATGTTTGTTCTGAAATCTTTAAACATCCATATTTTGTTTTACATTTTTTTTAATTTTGTTAAATTTAAAATTATTTTTGAAACATACGAATTTTCTTCAAAATAATTTATTTTATAACCCGAAAATATGGATTTTCAAACAGAAAAAAAAAGTTTTTGACCAAGAACATACGTTTTTTTACCAAAAAGACGAATTTTTAATAACATTTTTAAGAACATAGTTGAATCCTCAACCAAACCAGATTAACTTACCGAAACGGGAAAATGTGTACCAAGAGACTAATTTCCAAACTATTAATCTGATTCGAATTATTGTTAAAATTTAAAAAAATCTTTTATTAAAATAAAATAATTTCCTTAAGATTTTTGAGATTTTTCCCACATTTTTAGAAATATTTCGAAAATTATTTTAAATTAATTGCTAAACCTTTTTAAAGCTTATCCACATTTCAAAGAACTTTTAAAATTATTAGAATTTTTCACAAAACTAAAGAAAAATCTACATATATTTCTATAACTTCAAAATATCTTTTAGAATGATTACTATTCTTCCTTAATTTTTTTCTTAGATTCTACATAAATAAAGAAATTGCCTTACAATCTTTTGGGTTTGTTGATGATAAACTTTAAAATTCTTTTCAAACGTTTAAAAATGTTTTTAAATATTCTCTTAACACTAACTTTTTGAAATTAAAAATCATTTTAAATGTTAATAGAAATCTTAAGAGATTTTTTTTTATTATTTCGAAATCTTTCCAAATTCTTCAGAAATGTTTTTTAATTTTTGTTTGAAATCTTCAAGAATCTACAACTTATTCTAGATTTTTAAAAACCTTTTTAAGTTTTGTTTATTCCTGAATCTTTTTAAAATGTCTAAATATACCTTAAACTTACTGGAATATTTTCTAAACTTTCCTAAATTTGCTAAATTCCAAAATGTTGCTTTCGAATCTTTTACATCCTCTTTCGAAAAATTAAAAACTCTCAATTTTATTTGAAATCTTCTGAAATAATTAGGCTTTACTGTAAACTTTTTAAATTCCGTATATTTACAAAAATTGCCTTAAACTTTTCCAGTCCAGATTCAGAAAAGAAATAAAACTACTTGTTTGGATATTTTCATTTACAAAAATTGATAGCGCAGAAAATTCGTCATCTTTATCAATAGATAAATAAACTAAAAACTGCTAGTAAAGTAATATTCACTCAGTGTCGCAATCAATCAGGTTTTTGAGAACAATGCATACAAGCTCTCGTGACTAAAATTTGTTTAAAGGAGGATAAAAATTAAAATTTCTTTGCTTTATTATCTCGATTAACAAAAAATGCCACATTTAAACAATGCTTTAAATGACTCTAATGTGTATTCCCGGTTCATTCCTGGTTTCTTTTAATGCCAGACTATTTCCCGAGTTTTCCGAATAGTAGACACCCAGTCTACTCAGAGTAAAACTCAATTTAAAAAAAATAAAATACATTTATTCATAATTCAAAATGGCCACCTGTTTATTCTCATGCAAAAAACGACATAAACTTTTCCCGATAGGTACTTCCAAGGGAGTATCCTTATAAGCTCGTTTTGATTTCAAGCTTCTTGGAAAGAGTTCTCGTGTTCAGCTTTTTATGCAAGAGTGCATCATATTTTTATGACACGATCCCGATCGTGAAAAGTTCAGTCACTTTCTTGAACTAAATCATGAATAAAAATCCGCAGTACTCAGCCCTTACTTTTTTTTATTTACTCTTGTGATCTCTAGAGTCCGGGCACGTCACGCAACCAGGAAGTGATTTGCGATAGCCGTTGATGCGATGTAGACACTTTAATTGAAATTGACGAAAAAGCGTGCCAGGCAGTAAGTAATGCGGCCCTGTCACGTAATTTGCGGACTTAAATCACTTCACGTGACAAGTCGCACGCGACCAAATTGGGACCTGCGAGACTATCGAAAGCTGGCTCCTGATTCCCGTGGGAGGGGCTTTATGGACAAATTCACTGCCAATTACGATTTCTAAAGTTTCACTCCATCCAAGAACTGTCTTTGAAAAATGGCATTTGACAAGTTGAGGAATTGAATCCATTAAATCGACAGGTTCGACACTCAGAACAGAAAAAAATTCCAGGGTGTTTCCCGGTTTTCCCGGTCAAAAATTAAAATTATTTTGCTTGACTTTTAAGCGTTTATAATAATAACTATTTAATAGTAATTTCTTTATTATATACATTTTCCATTCAATAAATTAGAACTGCCAAGGTAAAACATATTAATATAAATTAACATGAGACAACATGAGAAGTAGGTACCATATCTCTAAGGTTTTAAGTCGAAATATATTGTATTTTCAAAAAATAGTGGTGTTTTTAAAAAAAAGATGAATTCTTAACACAAAAATGAGAATTCTCAGAGACGCTCTCATCATTCATGAGAATCTGAATCTTGAACCACATGCTCTAATTAAAAAAAAAATCTTCAAGCAAAAACAGGTTCATTTTTAACCAAAAATTTAATTTTCAAGCCAATCAGGCGAATCTTTAAAAAGATGTAATTGGATTTTCAACCAAGAAAGATGAATTTTCAATCTCAAAGAATTAATTTTCTACTCAAAAAGACGAATTTTCAAGAAAGCCATTGAATTTCCACCAAAACAGATGACTTTAACAAAATCTTTGAATCTTGAACGAAATAATTAAATTGGTTAAAGTTTATCAATAACCGAACTTTTGAGACTAGCACAAAGAACTAAGCCTTCTTCTGGAATTTAGTTACATAATTTGACTTTTTTAAATTTATGCTTTTAATTTCCTCTTCAAACATTAAATTTGCAAGCAAATAGTAGAATTTCTAATCAAAAGTAACTATGGATTCTGCAAAACAAATATAATATTAGACTTTTAATTATAGAAATGTTAAATTTTCGAACAAAAAATATGACTTTTTAACCAAGAAACATGAATTTTCAATCCCAAAGAATCAATTTTATATTCGAAAAGACGAATGTTCAAAAAAGCAATTGAATTTTCGTCCAAAAAAGATGACTTTAAGAAAATCTGAATCTTCAACGAAATAATTAAATTGGTTAAAGTTTATCAATAACCGAACTTTTGAGTCTAGTACAAAGAACTAAGCCTTCTTCTGAAAATTAGTTACATAATTTGACTTTTTTAAATTTATGTTTTTAATTTCCTCTTCAAAAATCAAATTTGCAACCAAATAGTAGAATTTCTAATCAAAAAAGACCATGGATTCTGCATAACAAATATAATATTTGACTTTTTAATAGAACTGTTCAATTTTCGAACAAAAAATATGACTTTTTAACCGCCTATTTGAATATTCAACGAAATAGAAGAGTAAACTTTTCAAATAAAGAGAAATATCATTAAACCAAAAAAATTACTTTTTACATACATCTTCAAGACGAAAATTTAATTTGCAATCGAAAGTGAGGAATTCTAGAAAACAATATAGTAGTAGAATTTTCAATTCAAAAGAACTGTCAATCATAAAATATTAACTTTAATCTAAAAAAGATGTCTTTACTACCAGACGATGAATTTTCAATCCGGAAAAATTAATTTAAAAAAAGTAGAAGCTTTAACCAGAGGATATATATTCTAAACCAAAAATATAATAGTAGAATATTTAAATGAAAAGAATGAACTTTCAATTAAAAAAAAATGATTTTTTTATCAAAACAAAAGATGATTCTACGAAAAGATGAATTTTAAATCCAAAACTATCACTTTTAATCCAAAAGATTTTTTTTTTTCAAGAGACCAATTTTCAATAAAAACAGATGACTTCTCTACCAACAAACTAACATTCAATTAAACACATTTCTATTTAACAGGACGAATTTTCAACAAATTAGTCGTATAGTTGGATTATCTTTTTTAAAAAAATATGGTTTCAAACATTAAGTTTCAAATCTTAAATATCAAATAATCCTCGATATTTTTACGGAGATGGTTTATAACTATGACATAGTAAACCCTCGATATACTTTCGTGATAAAAACGTTTATCGAGAGGCGGATTCACAACCATATTGACAACTTTTATGAAGTTGTAAATTCTTTGCAACGTTTTTATCCAACTACTGATACAAAATATCTCTTCGATTTACTGTCAAAATGATATTTATTGCAAAAATAAAAACAAGTCTAAAAGATTCCTATTCTTCAAAAAATGTCCAGCTATTTCCCTTTTTTTCAGGTACTCGAAAGTCCAGGCAAATTTCAGGTTTTCCTGACCATTGGCTACCATAGTCTAAAATGCGTTTCTTGTCGAATAAAAATTAGATTTTTTCATGCAATGAAATTTTTAAAGAGTGTGAAAATCCATATATCAAATTGTGACAGGTTTCCGTCAGTTTGAAATATTTAGAAGGGAAATCGGAATAGGGAGCTCATTATTGCATCAGTGAGGCGTCATAACTTCATTAATTACAGGAGGCTCGATAAGTTCCCCGCTTTAACCGACGTTAGTCCTCAACTACTCCTCGTCTTCCTCTTTCACCTAAACCTCGTCCCGAATATAATCGACCTGGCGGAATGTCACTTGATATCTTCAGAGCGAAACTTCCGGCCTCCTCTTCTACCTTTCTTTGACTTCCGATCGTGTCGGAATTTCTCCATTAGCTAGGCACCTCTGGCAAAACTGGTAGGATAGTGAGAAGGAAATAAGAGAAAAAAAGGATTGTTCAGTGTTCAGCTTCCAGAAACCCATTACCATCGTCACTTTGGTTAAACAGGAAAAATGATGGATTGAAAGAGTCGATTAAGTGGGAAAATCTCATCTGAGACCAGGACGAACAACTTTATCGGATATATCGATCTCAATCGATATACGATTTACGTATCGTATAAGACAGCCTAAGGTGCAAGCACTTTCTTATGGAACAAGATATGATAATTTAGAACATAGTTTATAAGTTAATTGTGTTGTTGACTCACGAAGTGGAAGAAAATTAAGTACTTGCAGAGCCATAAAGGAAACTTACCTGAAACAAAGAAAGAAAACATAATTATTAATAGATGTAATTGATGAAAAACAATTGAATGGAAATAGTATTTCCAATTAGATGTAGCATAGCATATTCTGCAGGCAAAGGTTTTAAAGATTCGGGAAAATAGTTGAATTTGTAATTGTTTACTTAACATAAGTTATTGTAGATTGTGTATTTTTTATAGTGCTCAAGAACAAATTGTAACTTCGATTTCATCTTCATCACTGATAGCCTATTTAGTTTGTTAAAATAATACCTTATGCATATCCACTGGGATTCTTCTTAATTAAATGCAGTTAAATTAACACTAAACAAATTTTTAGTAGAAAAATAATTGAATAATATCTAGTTATCTACCTATCCAGATTTTTTCTAGTTCATTTTAAATAAAAACCATCCAACTGAAACAGTGGGTGGCATTTCATAGAATAAAATAAGCCATCAATGATAACATTGAATAAAAATTACGATTTCTTTATAAAGAAAAAGAAAGCATCTAGATTTCTCTTTTGAAATTGGCTATACACGATAATTTTCCTATTTCTCTCGATTTTATGAACTATTTCAGTATTCGCGGTGAAATAAAACTAGTGAAACATCCTTAAATGTGCAGAAGAAAATGCAACTAACTAGTATCGATTAAAGTGCTTCGCAGGACAGGAAAGGGTTACAAAATTATTAGTAAAAGAAAATTGGTTTAATAAATTATTTTTCTTTCAGCATTTATCTTGTTGATGCAGAAATTTCAAGTACTCTACCCTTCAAAAATATTTAAATTAAAAAAATTCTGTAAAGCTCAATGTGCGAAACTTAATTTATTCCGCAAAATGAGCATTTTATTTTTTTGGAATACCAAATGAAATATAAAATAAAAAGCATTCTGTAAAATCAAAATCGCCATTGAAAGATTTAAAAAAAGTTCACTTCCGACCTCGCTTCCGACCTACAGTGTTGCTAAATTGAGGTCAAGAACGTTTGATTAGAAGAGATTTATACCCAGTTTCAAAGAAAAAGATATAGAAACTGACAATCTCAAAGTGACATTGACCACAAATTGTAGAAGGCTCAGCTGCGGTTTGCGATCAAAATGCAATCTACGATTTAAATAAAAATTTAACCTACTCCCAAGATATTGAGTTTCTCAATACGGGTAAAAAAATTATTTTAATAAGTTGGACAATTCCGAGTAAATCGTAAGTAAACTGTCTAAAATTTTTTCATCAATTTAGTTAGGCGTCATTTCAAAATATTGTAAGACGATTTAAATTAAGGGAAGGGGGGTCAAGTCTTACTTGAATTTTCAAACAAAAAGTTAACTTTTTAGTTAAAAAATTTAATTATATACCAAAAACCGAATTTTTAAGAAGCTAGTTCAATTCTGAACCAATGAAATTAATTTTCAAGTAAAAATATGAATCTTTAATTAGAAAGAACAAGTACTTTTGAGGAATGTATTTCAAACGAAAACCAATGAGTTGAATTTTTATCATAAAAATACGAATTTTTAAGGAAGAATGTAATAGTATAAATTTCAACCAAAAAATATTTTGATTTCAAATCAGAAACAATCGAATTTCACCAAACTATACTAATTTTGAATAAAATACTTGAATCATCAACTAAAGCAGATTCATCAACAAAATATATAAATTATTAACCAAACAATTACATTTTCATTCACGGATTTTTAACCAAATAATTGAACTTTTTATTAAAACGATAGTCTTAAAACCATGAATGGAATAATTAGATTTTCAGTTGAAAAAATAAATTTGTAACCAAGAAAAACAGTTATCAACAAAATCGTTCAATTTTAAATCAAAGAAGTGAATTTGTATCTAAAATATTGCATCTTAAATAAAATAAAATAAAGTAGTTCAGGTTTTGATTGTTTATTTCCAACTTCAACAGAATTATTTTCAACCAGAAAATTTCAGTTTGAACCAAAAAAATATGAATTTTAAAACAAAAAGAGAAAAAAATGCAATGAAATTGTTTAAATTTCAATCAAACACGAAGACTGAAGCCTATGATAAAGGAAGACAAGTTTTGACAATTTATAGACTAAAAAATAATAGTTTAATAAACATTGATGTTCCTTTTTAATATTTTAAAAAAATTTGCTTAGAAAAATGGAAATTTTATTTTGAAAATAAGGTATCAACCCAAACAACATCTGTGGCTTGAAAATTGCAGAAAAACATCTTGTATGCTGTGCAAGATCCCTCATTCGTTTAATGATTTATTATTATTTTGTTAAGTTATGATTATTAAAGTTAATCTCAATACTAAAATTACTCGGCACTTATAATATTGTTAGGTGAATTACAAGTAATAATGTTGCAATTATTCATAAACTGAAATAATTTATTTACATTTAATGCACCAGGTACTACAGAAAGCACTAGATAGCCCTGACAAGCAGTTGTTTACAATAACATCTTTTTAAACCTTGTTTTTGTATAATGCACAGTCTCTCAAATATATTACGTATTGACCACGTACCTTCCATGCAAGAGCATAAAAAAATAGCTGACATAGCCCCCCCCCCCTTCATTCAAAAGATTTTCCGTAATTTACGCAAGTCCCTTACTCCTGCCAAATAATTTTAGGCCTCCTTAAAAAATTAATTGAAAAAAACTGAGAATACAAAAAGTTGTCAAGGGTCTTGAGAAGAACTGTAATTAGTATTGAAGCAAATACGATCAACTTATTAGAAAGGGTACTCGATCCTGAGCAGCGTCGAAGGATGCTTGAAGCTTTCCGCGAGACTCGTTTTTTCTTCTCCACTGCGGACTTTTGTGGAAGGGAATAAGAGGTCGACGATCTTTCTTTAAATTTATAGAGAGACGGTGCCCAATGGAGAACGGACAGACAGAATAAGGACGAGAGTTACAAATATACAAATAAGAGGTGGGCACAGCATACATCGAATGCACATTTGACTAAAGACTAAACTATATATAGTTGCAGCAGACGACTCAGCTTCTATGTATCCCCACCCTCCGTTTATGGTAACCTTGAATATTTATATTTATATATTCCCTTGAAAATATTCGCAGGCTTTGAAATCTTTCACATAGGCATCTTGAAACACCGAGGTAAAAAGAATTCCATATTGGTCTATTTCTTACATGAAATATAGATAATAACGAATTGATATGCTTCTTTAAATAAAATAAGTAATAGTACTATAACTATTACATATCTAAGCATTCTGGAAAAATATGCCGGCTTTTAATTTCCACTTCGGAATTCCCTGGCGAGACTGGCCGCAATATTTAATTTTCCAAATTCCCTGACCTGTTATTTTATCATTCCTGACCAATAATATTTAAGATGCGGCTTTAGGTTAAAACTCTAATTTTCACAATGGTGACCTATAAATGTGACAGCCTCTTCGAAATTCATATTTTTAATTGCAAAAGAGTTTTTTGGATGTTAGATACTTTTTTTCTTGTAAAGAAAACAATATTTCGCGCTGAGGCGCAGCAGGCAGTTATTTAGAACATTTTAAATTTCGGCTTTAGGTGAAACTTCACGTTCAAAATGTTAACAGTGGTTTCTCATATGGTAGCCTAGAAATATCTATAGCTTCTTTGAAAATTTTTGTTCACTTCGAACCGAGTTTTTTTTGGCTTCCCGATGGTTACTTTCTTCGAGAAACTTTTTTCCCAAATCGTAGGAGCAACACAGAATTGTTTAGAACAGTTCTTCCCCCTGTTTAAGTGAAATATGAATATTTTCTGAATTTTTCGCTCAACAATAACATTGAAAGAAAAGACTTGAAATATTTAAAATTTATTAATAAAAAATTATTATTTTCGAAGGTTGTTCAGTCATCCTAAAAAGGGTTTGGGATTTAACTCAGAGTGGCATGTCGCAATTAATTTTTGTATATAATACTACAATTCCTATTGACGAAATAAAGTTATAAAATAAAGCCCGAAAAAAAACAATATAAAAAATATAAATTAAACAAACAAGAGCGCAATAATTTTGAAATAAATAAGAATTGGAAGAATCTATTCCTCAATATGATTATTAATTACTGAATGTTTTCTCGACATTATTGAACTTATAGTGTGGTAGACTAAAATAACGGTTAAATGTCTGAGAAGTAAATAATTACAATTTCTAATATTTGCGACTGTGAAAAGTCATTAGAAATTGGTAACCACTTAGTATGTTGCCTTTAGTGCTTATTCTGCAGACCACAAATCTTATGTACCGTAAATTCTAATACTTGTGAGAATAACCATTTAAAATCTTCAAAAATGATCATATCCGCCAGTTCAAGAAGCTTTCCATTGCAAATTGAATTCAGGCACTTTGATCAAAAGTCCTTACAGTACGAAGGGAGGAATTCCATCGGTATAAGTGTTTTCTGATGCAAGTAAGAATATTATTACTGTCGCAATATTTTCCCCTTTCGAGACTTGCTTGCACACGTAGGACTTGCTACTTTCGAAGTCCTGATTTCCGGGAACGTCTCTTTCAGGAGTGTACTATGAACTCACGAGCTAGGCGTAAACCTCGCTACAACCGCGGGCACGTGGGCAAACGTGAAACTGGCACGACTGCCGCCCGTGGGAAGAAACCTGTGCTTTGCTGATATCAGGGAGGTAAACCTGACATTTAAAAAAATGGTCACTGTAAATGCACACATTCACTTCCATATAATGGAAAGAAGTTAATATAGCGTATGACACCATTTTGTTTAAATTGTCCCAGTAAGGGGCGTTCCATAAACCACGTGGTTTCTCATAATTTTTTATTTTATTTTCGTTTTACAAGAAATGGAAAAAAAGCCACAGTGAACTACATGGGGAAGGGTGGTCCAAAATTGGACAAAATTGGGCCTCGTGGTTTATGAAAGTCCTCTAATCAGAAATTAGAATCTCGCGTCTAGTACTACATTTAGGTTAGGGAGAGTCCATAAACTATACGTTACCAATTCTGGGCTTGTTTTTTTTTGCCCTTTTACTCTTTTTTATTCTCGGTAACTCTCGTAATCTTTCTGCACACCCCGAAAGTAAAATATTCTAGTTATTGGAATTTTCGACCTAAAAAGTGGAAATTTACGAAATAAAAGCAATTTAATTTTTAACCATGTAGTTCAGTTCTGAAACAAGAAAGATGAATTCTCACAACAACATTCTACAGTTGATATTTCTACCAAACAAGATTTTACTTTTGAATCAAAATGTAATGACAATTTTGGGACTGACGGTAACATAAAGTTCAGGGTCCCGGAACGTAAAAACTCAGGGGCGTATGGACCGTTTACGGTGTATTTTACTGCGCGGTAAACAATACTTTGAACATTGTCTTTCTAATATGGAGACATGGTTAAAGTAAATATTTAACGGAAATGAGGAAGAAAATGTGCTGCTATACGTTAAAATAAATGCGTTTTCCCGGCTTACGCACTTAAAATGTTTCCGGGCCGTTGAGCATCTCGTTTCAAAAAATGAGCTTTCTCTTGAATAATAATCGGTCCAGATTCTGAATGGCCTATGTCCTTCACTGAAGACAGCAGTATCCAAAAACACATGACTATTTTTATAAAAACACTGTACGTCAAAATTTCAAGTGGAAGGTAAGTACTGCTGCGTAATCGCACAATGCATGTGACGCAGTTTCATAACCAGACCTACGAAGAAGTTATTTCTCATAAAATTACGTACTTTTACAAATACTAAATGAACTGTCCAGGAAAAACACAGTTTTCGCCATTCTAACGTCAACACTTGACTTGAATGTCTGAAGTCGATCGGGCCTCTCTTTCTACCATATGAGATAGAAAAAGAGGATCCGATTGTGTTCTAATGTCAGGTCTTTTGTGTTTCGTAATGACCCTACTCTCTCTTGCTCTACCCCCCCCCCCCTCCTCCTCTCTTCAATACTTCTTCTTTATTTTCGTTGTCCAATCGTAGAGCCTATTGGCTGGATATGACAACACCACCAATTCAGAACAAATTGGAACTTCAATTAAGTATTAAAAAGAAATCTTATAGTAAATAATTAGTTTTAAACTTTAGTATAACATTTTTTATTAAAATGAATTGATATTCACTGCTCTTGTTCATGAACATTGCTCCAATAACTTCGCGATATATATTCGCATGTCAGATGTACTTTTGTCATTTTCTGATTGCACGAAATAATCCGACCAGTCCGATCAACTCCAGTCGGAATCGGAAACCCACTGCTTCTCGACGAGAGCTCGCCACCTTGCTTATTCGCGTGTTCCTCCCGCATCGAGTGAACTGTCGGAACTTTGTGACGCAGTTAAAGAGATAGGTCGCTAAGACCCTGCGCCTTACAGCAACTCACCTGTTTTGTCATGCTTAAGTGAGCGCAAAATAATACAATTTTTGATAAGATAGTTGAATTAAAAAAAATATAAATTCTTTACCTACAAAGGTGAACGTTCAACCAACAAAGATTCATTTTATATAAAAAATACGAATTTTCAACCAAAGAGTTAAGTTTACAAGCTAGAAACTGAAAAGTTTTAAAAAACATACGACTTTTATACCCAAGAAGATAAATTTTCAACAAAAAATTTTTAATCATTAAAGATGATTTTTTGATCAAAAATATAAATTTTTAAGAAATAAGAATAAGTTCTTCCCCAAAAAGCTGAATTCATATATAATAAACAAAAAGAACGAAATGTTTACTAAAAGAGACATATTGTCAAACAAAAAATATATATTTACCACAAAACAATTGAATTTTTATTCCGAACATATGAGATTACAATAGCTGATATTTTAACCAGAAATATTTCAATTTTAAAACAAGAACAGTGAAATTCAACAAGGAAAGTCTACTTTTCAGCGAAATAGTTGAATCCTCAACCAAAAAAAATTGATTTTTAACCAAAAAAGATGAATATCTCACAAAACAGCAGAAAAGTCTTTAATTTTTAAGTAATATTAATAATAACTACAAAATAACTTTCTAAGTCATATCTAATTCTTCACAAAAAGCTTTTCGTCTATTTTCTTATTACTTCCTGCGAAGGACAATTAGGTTACTGTTGGTTTTAATTTACTTTTTAAATTTCATTTAAAGTTAATGCAGCAACTTGATACGAATCCTCATAAAAGTTACAACTTATATTTCATACTTTAGTGCGACACTAATTGTTTCGCTCTATTTATTTGTAACTTTTTTCATCAATAAATAAAACTTTTGGCACTAAATGACCTCGATCTTATTAGAAAGAAGGAAAACCTGAATTCAGCGAAAATACTTGATCCAAATTTGTTCATTGAATGAAACATATCTCTTCTGATGAAAATATAAATGTCACTAAAACGTCTTATGTTTCATGCAACAAATTTGCATTTATAAACTATGTCTCCTCTTGTTGTTTTCCCATTTCAATTTCATTCATTCGGAAACGCGTCACTTTTAACGCTCAGCACTCGTTAAAAAAGAATTGCAGAAAATTCTAGCGAGGTAGGCGTGAAAGCTTAAGGTCTCCCACGTTGAACGATAGGCATATTATTGTTCTAAAAATTTTTTTACGCTAGCGCCGATGTAAAACGTGTCAAAAAACGACGTTCTGGAGGCACTTTTTTTTTAGCCACGACTTTCGAGACTTCCCAAAACCAGCTGGAAGTCTTACAAAATCTGAAAAAGTTCACAGACGCTCTTTAAGGTGCATAGAATGCAAGGCAGTTTTCAAGATTTCGGAATATCAAATTGTTTGCTAATTACAGACCGTTTTCCGCAAAATCTTATCTTGGGCAGAAATAATGTTTTACATCAGCGCTAGCGTAAACAATTTTTTAGAACAACAAGATACCTATCGTTCAACGCGGGAGACCTTAAGCTTCAAAGTGAGGGTCCTGTACTTTTGACGCCGACTTTAGTTCTGAGCTAGTAGTACAAGTTTGTTGCAATAAAATTAGAATCTCTTCCTACTTGTCTCAGAGACCAGCTCTACTTATGGGCATTGAGTATAAGAAATTTTTGCACAGAGGCGGAACTTGCGAACCTACGTGTTGATACGTAGGAGTTCATACGGCTTTATTCCTTAGGTGTCAAGCACCTTATTGGTTTAATGATAGAGTCATCGATTTGTGATTTATCGACTTTTAATTGGATGAAGTTTATAAGCAATATTATACATTAATCAATTCAATATCCTACCTACATTTTACCTGCATTAAAAAATCTCTACGGTTGATCAACAGGTTAAAAACACGAAATTAAGAATACGTTAACAATGAATTTATGACTCTTTTTGGATGTTGAACGGAGAAATACTTTCTACAGAGTGAATTTTAGTTAATCAATTTGCTCCCGAAATTCGATAAAAGTGATATGCAATGTTTTTATACATATTTCGGATGTTTTATTCCATTTTTAATTATTTAAAATATATTCAGTCCGTTCTTCTCGATCTAGAAAAATCTTTCTTGGTTGAACATTCAACTTTTTTGTTCAAAATTCTTATTTTTTTCAAAATTCAACTATTATGGCTCAAAACGAAATTTTTTGTTGAAAAAAACAACTCTTTCGCTTGAACTGACGTATCTCCTGTGGTTCAAAATTCAGCTCTTTAATGAAAGATCGTCTTTTTTATTATTATTATTACACCATTAAGCCGTTTCCCTTTCGGGGTAGGCGTGACTCACTCGGTGGGGAGGGGAGTAGTG